>CM024247.1:0-113173 GCA_013421045.1 Propylea japonica
ACTACTTATATTGACAAGTCATGTCAAATAGTAGAATCATAAATAATAATCAATTCTATGATATTTGCATTACAAGTGTAGCTACACATGTACAAAATTATTTAATTTCTACAATTGTAGCCATTCGCATTGTGATACCGAATTGGGTCGGACTTGTAGTTACAGGCAAATTACTTGTAACTTGTAGACTTGTTACACTTGTATGGTTTGTGTTACAGGCCCCTGGTCTTCAAGAATAATATACAGTGGAACTTCGCTCTAGCGAACGTCTGTATAACGAATTTATCTGTATAACGAATTTCGTACAAGACATTGCACCTTGAATCCAAATTCCATGTTGCTAACACCCTCTAAAACGAAGTTAATTCTAACGAAATATTCAAAGAACATCACTTTTTGAATGGGTATTGGTAAGAAGGTATAAGGGAGGTTTTTTCCGATATTTTTTCAAACGTACGTAATAATCCCGACCTTAAACTAAATCATTACGGCGGCGTACAGAGATCCTTCTGAACAGTTTAAAAAAACCCCTGGCTGTTAGATTCAATTTAACCATTACGCTAGTGTGAAAGTTGTGCGAAAATGTCTAAAAGGAAGTTTGAAGGATAAACTTGAAGTTATCAGTGAAGTCGACCACGACATTGCCGACTATATGTATAATCAATTTTTCTGTATAACGAAATTTCTTTATAACGATTTTTTGCGGATTTTTACTGTTTTTTACTGTACCTATATTTATCTTCCTAAAGGTATAGTTTATGAATTATTTTACACAAGAAATATTCGGGAACGTGGTTGAAATCATGTCCGGTTTCTATTATGTGATTTGCATATGTTGATTGCTGTTCATGGCATGTTTGGTATAAGAATTCTGGTGTTCTTTCATTCATCTCTCAAACGCTCTATCGGTTTGGCCGATGTATTCCTCCGGGCATGAAGCGCAAATCAAATTATAAACTACAGACCTCTATTACTTATTATTTAATAGGTAGAAAATGGATAAAAATAAGTCTGGAGTTTTTAATTCGATTTGCGGTTCATGCCAGGAGGTATATGTACATCGGACAAACCAGTAGAGCGTTTGGGTAAGGTATAAAAGAACATAACACACAACACCAGATTTTCTATACCAACCATAAACATTACTCAACATATGCAAATCACTTAATAGAAAGCGGACAGGATTTCAACCAGGTTTTCGAAGTACTCTAGGTAGTAAACAAGTACAATAAACTAAACCTTTTGGAAGGTTAAGAGATGAGAAGGGTATACAATAAAAAAATTGAGAAAACTCTGAGCAGGTGCTTTTGAGGACTCGTTCATTTGTGGAGTAATGTGGCTATTACCTCAAAATTGTGTATAGGACTTGAGATTGGTACTTAATATACAAATGCAAAATTTAAGAATGATCGGAATAATATTCTGAAAATTATTCAAAAACTGAAATATGTTAAAACTTCACAATTGAAAAAATTGAATTCTATTATTCTGATGATGCGATCCTCTTGAAATTTTGCATTTACAAAATGAATTTCACTCGAATCGGATATCTTGTTATGGAAATATATGAAGTTTTTTATTTTCAATATTGCGATCGAATTTTCTATGGTTCTGTTTACACTATGGTCACAAAATTCTGCATGAAGCTTATTATGAGCATCTTGCATGTGACTGCTAAATTTCATTTCGATCGGTTTTGTTTTGTCTGAGATATTTGGGAACAAACATTCTGAATGGTCACATTTTATGGAACACCCTGTACGATTTGGTTGGTTAACAAACTCAACCGAGGCATTTGGTAACCGAACTCATCCTGAAAATCTAAAGTCTCTAAGACAATCCCTTCGCAAGTTATTGTGCTAACGGCCCCACGGACAGAATTGAATTTAGCCACAAATTCGTCTTCAGGGAATCGATCACTATCATTTGCGATCATTTTCGGCGCCAAATTAGAAAATTACAGATGTTTGGGCAAAACGATACAGCACTCGTTCAAGTAGAACGAGCGATCAAAAACAGATGGTACTTAACGACCAGGGGCCTGTAACACAAACCTTACAAGTGTAACAAGTCTACAAGTAATTTGCCTGTAACTACAAGTCCAACCCAATTCGATGTCCCAATGCGAATGGCTACAATTGTAGAAATTAAATAATTTTGTACATGTGTAGCTACACTTGTAATGCAAATATCATAGAATTCATTATTATTTGATTCCTATTATATGACATGACTTGTCAATATAAGTAGTATTGCTACCTAGAGTTGGAGATATGTAAAACATTATCTACACTTGTAGAAAATTCCGTGACACGATTATACAAGTGTGAACTTTATGTTACAGAAAAAGTTTACATATGTAGAGATTTTGACGTAATTACTAGTCCGTACTTGTAATTACAAGTGGGTTTGTGTTATGAAACAGTTACAAGTGTAGAATATATTCTTACAATTGTAGGACTTGTAGTGCTTGTGTTACAGGCCCCAGGTGCCGTATTCTCTACAAGTGATATTCGAAAACGTATACGAACTTCATTGCGCGAGTCCCTGTTTTACCTGCAAAAATGCACACCGCGCAATGAAGTTCGTATACGTTATCGAATATCACTTCTCGAGAATACGGCACCTGGGCCCGTATTCTCGAGAAGTGATAGTCCATTTAATTTTCGCTGAAATTTATTGTTTACACAACAATTGTTTCGTCCAATTTTTGACTTCGTCAGGCGAGAACTACGAGTATCACTATACTATCACTTCTCGAGAATACGGGCCCAGGTGCCGTATTCTCGAGAAGTGATAGTCCAAAACGTATACGAACTTCATTGCGCGAGTCCCTGTTTTACCAGCAAAAATGCACACCGCGCAATGAAGTTCGTATACGTTTTCGAATATCACTTGTTGAGAATACGGGCCCAGGCCCAGTATTCTGGACAAGTGATCTTTCAAAGCGAATACGAACTTCATTGCGCGAAGAACATTTTTGCAGGTAAAAGAGGGACTCTCGCAATGAATTTCGTATACGCTTTGAAAGATCCAGAATACGGGGCCAAATAGACATAAACGGATCTCCGTTATTAGTTAAACCTTTTTGAATGAAATACAGGAATTTCCCAAATAATGTTTTCAGTAACCTTTCTCTGTTCACTCGGTATTTATTCGAATAGAACGCTGTAAGATTAGTTAGTTTAATGATAATCGTAGTTCTCGCCTGACGAAGTCAAAAATTGTTGTGTAGACAATAAATTTCAGCGAAAATTAAATGTTTTAGTTCCATCATATTATCATGAATTTTCGACGGGTAAAGAACCAAATAATCAAACATTTATTGCCTTATTGTTTCAGTCGCAGGTAATATGAAGAGCAGACTTGCAAAACGCAGTTTGTCCCAAATTACACTTTTTCAACTAAAACGTTGCAATATTTTCGGATTGCCAACGTTTCATGAAATCCTGGACATTCAAATCGCATTATCTCCTGCCAGAAATGTACGGTGGAAATTATATAGACTAGACATATAAAATGCATTAAGTCCATCGACATTGTACAAACAAAAAGCATAAGGTGAAGAATAAAAAGATTAGTATCAGAGTTGGAATGGTTAACCCTAATTTTTACAAAGCACTGTGAAGATGTAGAAATGGTTGTTGAAAAAATGGAGAATGCGAGTGTGACGCTATAAAGGAAATTAATTTAATTTGAAAAATATGAAAATAAAATGCAATGTTTATGGAAAACATGTTTCGTATGTTTATTTGAGATTATGTACCCAGTGACATTTTCAAGTGACTATCAAAACGCCATTAGTCTACTAGGGACATGCAAAAAGCATTTTGTCCAGCTATTTTTCTAATACTAGAACTTCATATTTTCGCTCTGTCCAGTATACAAATTGAGAGGTAACTCATGCTATTTTTATCTTATTGTTTGGTACAGCACACATAGCAATTTTTCCAACCATGTATCCACTCATCTTCAGAATTCCAAGAAGAACTTCGAGAACAAACTTGCCTCCTCTAAAAACAAAAAGAAATTTTTTAAGTACATAAAGTCTTCTCTAAATACCAACGTGAGTATACCTGTCGTGAAAGACGACTCTGGCAACCTGAGTTCTGGACCCGAGGAGACGGCTGATATTTTAGCGAAATCTTTCTTTCAATCCTTTTCTCCTGAGCCACCTGTTCCAAATCTGACTCCGCATATTCATAGAAACTCCTTCGAGATAACCGATATCGACATTAATGAGTCAAGTGTGGAGCTTCATCTTTCTAAACTGAATACTTCGTCGGCGCCTGGTTGTGATGGAATTACACCAAACCTGTTAAAACGATGTGCTGGTGCTCTCTCTGTTCCGCTTACCATCATGTTTCGCAAGTCTATGTCAACTGGTGCTCTCCCCTCGGACTGGCTTTTCGCTAATGTAACTCCTATTTTCAAGAAAGGTGACAAACTATCTTCTGACAACTATCGCCCTATAAGCTTGCTTTCCACAGTGTCAAAGATACTAGAAAAAATAATTAGCGAGCAACTCCTTGCGTTCTCTCTTTGCAATAAAATAATTCCAGACCAACAGCACGGTTTTGTCCCAGGACGCTCTACCACCACTAATTTACTGTCGGCTATATCCGATTGGACGAGGGCATTGGATACTGGACAACCTATGGACGTGGTCTACCTCCATTTTTCAAAGGCTTTCGACAGAGTACCACATAACCGTTTGCTGGCGAAGTTAGATCAAATAGGTGTTCGGGGGAGACTACTCGACTGGCTACGAGCCTTTCTTTTTAACCGCTCATATCGTGTTCGAGTTGGCAGTGTCTTCTCATCTTCGGCTTGGCCTGTGCTATCTGGCGTACCTCAAGGCTCCGTTCTGGGGCCATTGCTTTTCCTCCTTTACACTTCAGACCTCCCTCTCCAGTTTAAATCCACAGTATCACTATTTGCGGATGATGTGAGCTGTATAATTTGTCCAACTTCTCACTATGCCACCCTGCAGGAAGACTTAAACAATTTGAAGAAGTGGTGTGAAATATGGCTACTTCCTCTCAACACGAGCAAGTGTTTGTTCTACATATCGGAAAAAAACAACCCTTGGCTGCGCTACACAGCATCGGTGGCTGCTATCTTGCTCCTGTTTCTCAGATTGACGACCTTGTGTTACGGTTTCTGACGACCTCAGTTGGTTGGCCCCATTGAAAGAGTATCCGCAAAAGCCAACAACTAACTTATATGTTTCATAAATCATTCAGAGGCTGCGACGACCAAACATTTGGGACAATTTTCAAAACATATGTCCGGCCAACTCTAGAATACGCCGGTCCAGTCTGGTGGTGTTCAACGATGGGTGCAGTCAACGTATTGGAAAACACGCAGAGGTGGGCCACTCGATTACATTATGGCTTTACCCGACCGTCGTACGAGCATCGACTTTCTGCCATGAGGTTGACATCTTTTGAAGAGAAACGAATGCGTCGGGATCTTATTTTCTCATTTAGAGCAATGCTGGGGCACTTTGGTGAGCAAATTCGTAGCTTATTCACCTTGAACACCAACAACTTAAGAGGTCACATCTTAACTAAGTCGTGAAAACTCAAGTGTTCTCAGCGACAATATTTTCTCCAAACCCGCATATTTCATAACTGGAATCGACTACCCGACAACATTGTCCAATCGTCGTCCGTAAACGCCTTCAAAAACAGTTACGACAGGTGGAAGTGCTCACTGTAGAGAACCCGTGAACGAGTGTTTGTGTTGTGTCATCTCTTTCGGTCAACAAAGGAAACATTAATTTTTTTTCTCTTAATCATTCTGTTTCATTTCAATCTACTGCTTTCTTTCTTATAGCCAATTGTATGCTTGTATATAATTCATATACTTTCGAGTTTATAGGTACGTCCTCAACTCGATTCACTCATTTAATAAATAATAAATAAAAAAATAAAAAATTGCAACTCCATAACTAAGGCCGTTTTTGAGAATCAGTTTTCAGTTTTCTGCTTTTCCTGAAAATTACAAATTTTTCATTCCCGCGTTGTTACGTTGCAGTCATGTTACCACCAGGACTTCAAATCTCTACAAGCCCAATGGAACGGATTTTTGGGATTACTGAAAACTGTCAGAGGAAAAACACTGACATCAAAATATGGATGGAGGATTTGCTACAACAGCTGAGTTGCCACACGAATAAACCCATAGACGGGGATGTCCTTTGGAGCGCAAGGTTTTTGTCCACAGACAAAGAGGCAGTGATAAACGCTCATCTTGATTTTCTCAGGGGTATGTATCAAATTAAATTAACTTAATGGAAAGGCGTGTAATTAACTATCGTAGAATTTCTTGATTCTTCGCGTGTAATTAAGATGTAATCATTGCGTTGACATAGGAGTAATTTAAAATGGAATCGACGAATTCAATCTAATTTAAGTTGGAGTTTTCATTCAGAGAAAATTTTAAGTACTTGAAGGTATGTGATGAGTAGAGATATGCTATTGCATATTTGAGACATCTTCAGCGGTATTTGCATATTTCAGCTAAGAACAGTTAATATATGTACATATTTTCGGTACATATTTTCTTTCCTGCGTTCCGAAATGCGATAACAGTGCTGAATCCAAACAAATTCCTCAAAATATGGGGTCTATTGAGTAATAATACTAATAATTGTTTTTGTCAGATTTGCGGATCACTTTTATCGCGTTCCGGAAAGCAGTAATAATAGTCGCGCGATACGAAAGTATCCAGATAATGAGTAAAATACGCCAAATTAACTTCACCTTGCCATTGACATTTCCAAATAAACTTCAAGAAAAGTTAGAAAGGAAATCCAGGTTTCAAAGATTTGTCTCTTATCGAGAGTTTTATTAATGGACGGCAGAAGTTTTACCTGAAACTATAGGGGAGAATATAGCACCAAGGTTCAAATTCTTCCCAGATACGTCCATGAATGTGGATCCAACCTTTTCCACATACAAAAATATTCAAAATTTAAAAATTGAACATTTGGGATAATATTTAATTGTAAACTTCTTCTTCTCTGTGCGGTGCCTTACCGGCCGAACTGAGGCCTAGTGGCCCATTGTTCATCCGCATCGTTCTATAGAGACTCAGCTCCTCAGACACGAAGACAGAAATGTCGCGAGCCTGCCAGAAGTGGTCCCTCTCACCATAGGAATAGAAGGTGTTGGGTTTCCTAGGTGTGTTGACCTTAACTCAGTAAGGTTTTCACAGTTGAACAAAATATGCTCAACCGTTTCATCAGTACTCCTGCACCACCGGCATAGGGAGCAGCTCGTCAATCCCATTCTCTTCAAATGCTTGTTAAACAGGTGACCAGTCAATGCACCAGTCACCAGAATTGTAAACTTACACAAAAACATTAAATTAAATTTTAATATCATAATATTAAGAGTAATTGATATGTTGATTTCGAAATGAAAATTACTTTTCTTTTTTTTTGAGTTACAAGAAGTCATTATTTATTATTGCATATTCTGTCAATTTTTGTGCATATTTTGCCTATTTTAGCGCCATGTTTCAAGCATTTTTTATGCATATTTACATACATATAACAACGTTTTTATGTTGCATATAATCCGGTCTCTATTGATGAGTAACCATCAGTCTAAATATAAGGCAATCATGTTATTCTGATGCAATGTTTCAAATATGACCTAGGCGTATTCGTTTATGGTCTACTGAGGTGTTTCATAGTCATACTATGGTTTATCGATACCACAGCAGAGATTGAGAATCAGCCCATTGGCAGACTCAATTTCGTCGATGCATTTTTACGATTGTATTCAAAAACTGAAAACATTGTAGATGCTGGAAAGACAGATTCAAGCTATCAAATTTCCTATTGACATTAACATTTACTACAACATAAATCGGTTGACAGAGTAATATGTAAATATTTTCAGTGTTTATTCACAATGTTGCCAGTTTTCAAACTTAATCGCGGAGAGTTTAAGATATGTATTGAGTAAGGAGTTTTGTTGAAAGGGAGGAAGTTCTTTATTTTTCGTAGAATATATCTGATATATTTCGAAGTATATGTTCAATTACAAGCTACATTTATAAACTTCGGTGCTTGTTGGACGAAAAGGTTCACAAGCATCGAAAAAAGTGAGGAAATTCATTTACTGTATTCGTTTTGAGAGCTTCAAGCTCTTGATCTATCCGGATTATTTTGCACCTTTTGTGAACGGACTATATAGTCCGTTCACGAAAGGTTGATATCATAGTAGGTGTTTCTGTATTTATCTGAAGTTGGCAGTATTTACTGTCATAAAGTAAAATAAAGTCAACGTTGCCGAATGTAGTCAGCCTCGTCCGACGAGCTTGCGAGATATCAGAGAACTCTATGCACTGTTGACAACATTGCGTATCAATCTGATAAGAAAATAAAGAACATAACCTAAAATTTTGATATACACAGTGGAATATGCCAAATTTCCATGGCCAACCGACGGCTCAACCTTTCGTGGACGGAGTATATATGTGTTTGAAATGAAATCATAGATAAACACAAAAATCATATGGTAAATGGGTAACTCCAGAGATTGACTCAAAGCTGATATGGGAGTGCCGAAGAAAACTCAGACAAGAACAAGAGGGTCTCTTTAGTCTGGGTTCTTGGTCACTCAGGAATCAAAGGAAATGAAGAAGCTAACAGACCAGCCATAAAGGTAGCACAACTGCCACCAACTGGCCTGGAACATTTACAGGTTATAGGCAAATGCACCTAAAAGAAGGAGATTTTAGAGAAGGAAGAAACTGAAATATAATCACTCTGGAGGAATCTTTTGGGAGTAGATCATTCCTCAATGTTTCTGTTCAACTCAAAACCTGCAAGGTATGAAAAAATTGGATTTCAGCAAAAATGAGTTGCGCTTCCTCACTGGCTTTCAAACAGGATATGGTCGCCTTGAGAAGCATATGATGAGAAACTGACGAGTGTAGAATATGTGCAGAGTAGGACGAACCTCTTACTCACTTGGTCACAGAATACCTCTCCATTGCGATCCTGTGCAAAGAATGTCTTGAACAGGAAAATTAAAGGAGGTACGCAGATCTAGCCTCCATGAACCCCTCTCAGTTATTGGGGTTCACTGGGGCTCTGGAACTTAAGGGCTAGCTGAAGTCCTGTTGCGAAAAAAGCTTTTGAAATTGAGAAATAAATAGCATTTTATTACATGAGAATAAGGTCGTAGTGGAATTTAACCACCTTAACAATCTATACAATCTTCATCTCCGGAAAAAAAGCACAAGAGTCAAAGCTTCGGAAACGACTATTTTGTTTGGTCATGACGATAATTTAAGGGCATCAAATATACCTAATTTTATCGACAAAGACACCCACATTGGGGAGTTTAACCTCTCAGTTTTGGTGTAGCTCCCATTTAAATCTTCTTTTTCATTTTATTTGACCCTTCTAAATAATATCGATTTCTTTGGACATAAAGGTCCTACAGATGTGAAAAAAATGTTTTTTGAAAGATTATACTACCACCCTTTATTAAAGTGGAACAATATGAGAATACACTGTATATAATGGTGCCTATTGGTTACAATACAGTTTTATGTGTTTCATCGAATTGTAACATGAATTAAAAAAAACTATGAAAGGACATAATCACATCAATCTTTTACAGCTGGATCCGATGTCATAATGACCAATACATACCAAGCAAGCGTAGGAGGCTTTGTGGAACATCTAAAATTGTCCGAAAAAGACAGCTATGACTTAATTGTCGAGGCAGTACGTTTAGCCAAAATCGCTGTAGAACGATTTCAACAAGAATTCAACACAGATAGTAAGTACACATATCCTATACATACATATTTGATAGTTTCTTACAGCACGGCTAAATTTCATACAGAATATGTTGGTATCCCATTTTTGTATCCTTTGATCCTTTTTAGAAACAACACAAGGACAAGGATCATCTTGACTACCTCCGTTCACATGGGATTGTCCTAGTCCTCATGAAATTGATTATAGTAGGATAATAGCACTTCAGATTTGATCATGTCTATATTTTTATTTATTTATGCTTAGGTATAATCTTATTCGAAATCAATCGTTTATTGGGGTCCAAAATAATTGTGCATGGTTATTGAAATATCAAATTTATCAATAATCATATTTAAAGAAACGAATATTCAAATGAATGAATGTTCGAAATATAAAAATATATTTAACTTCACTATTATCAAAAAACTCCGATGTTCTTCATCACAGAAATAATTAACAAGCTTTTCATCATCATCAACCGCAAGATTCATGACCGTTTTTTCATCTTAAGAATTCTTCTATTTTCCACCAAATTTGAACCTTGAGGTGCCAAAAAACTCATAAACTTGAATTTTTTATATACAGGGTGTCCCAAAACTCCACACCCTGTGACAGTCTTTTCACTCGGCCACAAATATCAACTTTTTCCAACTTTTTTTTGCTGTGTAACCCTGAATATAATGCTTGTCTAAACTTTAATCAGAATTTTGATACCAGCTGTTCTAGGTTTCAGAAAAATAGGGCTAAATGCGCCAACTTTTGACAAAACATGCCAAACTTGCGTAGTACATTTTTTTTTCAATACAGTCAGTTGAACCTAGGCAATTGTTTATTTTGATTTTTTTTCTGAAAAGAGAAGAAGCCCTATTTTTATGAAACCTAGAGCAGCTGGTATCAAAATTTTGATTACAGTTCAGACAAGCATTATTCAGGGTTACACAGCAGAAAAAAAAGTTGGAAAAAGTTGATATTTGACTGTCACAGGGTGTGGAATTTTCTGTGTTTTCTAAAATGCCTATTATTTTAAAATTATGTAACTTAGAATTTTTTATTTCTTTCTGACAACCAGCATTACTTACCCTTTCACCCGGTTTCGGGTTGACGTCGAGTTTTGGAACACCCTGTATAAAAAGCCAATACATTCACAGCAAAAAGGAAAGGGGTATTCAATTTCTATGGAACATCTCCCTTCTTTAACTTAATGCCTCACAACTCATTCGAAAATCACAAGAATTGCTTAAATATTTTCAGAGAAGCCTCTTATTGTGGGTTCAGTTGGTCCCTATGGAGCCTCCTTACATGACGGATCTGAATACACAGGATTTATGCGCTAACACCCCAGTGAAACTATGAGGCAGTGGCATATACCTAGGATAAGAGCCTTAATTGAAGGTGGAGTCGACCTACTAGGTTTAGAAACCATTCCTTGTAAAGCTGAAGCGGAGATGTTGGTCAAACTGTTGAAAACTGAATGTCCTCAAATGAAAGCTTGGCTCACGTTTAGTGTTAGAGTAAGTAGTTTATATAATTTTATATTTTCATGTGATTTTTTTTTCAAACCTGAATAAAACTTCATAGCAAATTGATGTAAAAATATGGTATGATTTTCTTATCGTCAGTCAGCTTTATCCAGTGGCGTAGTAACGCCTCCACGGGCCTGTGTTCAAGATATTTTCCGGGCCCCTACCCTCACTAGCAGCGGTGCCTGCTGGTTACATAATTAAAAAAATTAGATAAGGACATTTTTTTTGTCACTTATATTAGAATAGTGACAATAACAAGTACGTGGGTACCTCCACATAAATATAACCAACTAAAAAATAAACAACTACAACAAATAACAACTATAAGCAAATGAAAACAAAAACAAAATAATATTGAAACCAAATTAACATATAAATATATTATTAGTATAATTAACACAAAAAAGAGATAAAAACAAAGCGCAATCAAAACTTTTTTTTGCGGCCTTTCGAATTTGCAAAATTTTTCACAATATTAGCTATACTTAATGTTTGGGCAACTTCATTTTTTATAGAAATAATTTAAAATAATTCTAGCAAGAATTCTTGAGACAAGTAACGAAGTAACTTGTGAATTATATCGTCGAGCTATTAGGCTCTTTTTTTCTAATTATTTTTGGTTTATAAAGAAGTGTTAGTGACCAATTACCAATTCGAACATTTATCCTTGATTATATACTGAAAATAATTTGAAAATAATAATCTGATAACTCGACGATACAATTCACAATTCACTTAGTTTTCAATTCTATCAGCAATCCCCAAGACTGACCCGCATTTTTTTCATATAAGAGAGGCGCCTAACGAAAAAATCAGCCACGTGATGAATATAGATCAAACTTCAATAACACTTAAAGTCAGAAATTCAAAAACACTAAAAAAGTCAAAAATTTTGAGAACTTTCACTCTGAACACACTCACAAGCACAACGTCGTTTCAAATTCAAATAGGTACTTATTTCTCTAGAATAGGAATAGAAGTGAAATGATTTCGCATATTCCCCTTGGTCCAAAAAAAAAATTTTCCTATGTACATGAAGAATCCTACATCAAAGAAGCCGCCCCAATAAAGCGATCATCTGGTGACGTTAATGTAATGTAAATTATCCCCTAAACAGAATGCCGACATGCTAAATGCAAAGAGTTCGGTTCGATTTGTCCAGGCCGCAAAATTGATTACGGGGATAGCAATTTTCACCAAAAGAATATAAATATAAATAAGGAATTGTTGATTCAACGTTTTTTTTTGTGTGTGCGATTTTAACTAGAGTTTCGGAGACAAGTTGGTTTTAGTACAAAATGAAGGATTTATTCTGCAAGAAAAAATAGTACAGTCGTCCCAAGCCCGGGCCGGGCCCCTATGGGGCCCGGGCCCGTGTTCTTCGAACACGCCGAACACCGGTCACTACGCCCCTGGCTTTATCAGCAATGTTAAATTTTCAGTTCAGTATTTATGTATGAAGGGAAATATAACGGTTCGACCGAATTGCCTTGTAATTTAGAAGTAAAGGGTTTTCCAATAAGAAGTGTTATTTTGAATAGCCCGCTATTTCGGTAGATGTCACGTTTGAAGCTGTAATTTTTGGACATTTGAGAAGTTGAAACTACGCCATTAATAAAAATGAAACGATACACGCTTCAAGAACGCATTGAAATGATTAAAATTCACTATAGAAATGGTGAAAATTTGGAAGAGACGGTTCGTCAAACTCGAACATTTTTGGGTCGCCGTGAAGCACCTTGTCGGACCGCAATGAAGAAATTGGTGGAAAAATTCGAGCTGTTGGGACAAATTAGTGATGTGAACAATAAAACCTGTGCACGTCGCTCAAGAACAGCAGAGAATATTGCTACTGTAGCCGAAAGTATTGAAGAAAACCCAGGTTTATCCATTCCTCGTCGTCCTTTGGAATTAGGCATTCCACAAGCGTCATTATACCGTAATTTGCATAAAGATTCGGGTCTTAAGGCTAATAAAGTTGAGTTAACACAAGAACTCAAGCCAGTCGATCATCGACAACGTCGTGTCTTTGCTGATTGGGTTGTTGAAATGCATGAAAATGATCCGGAATTCCATCGAAAAACCATCTTGAGTGATGAGCACCTTTTCCACCTCGGTGGCTTCGTCAACAAGCAAAATTGTGACATGTGGGGCTCGAAAAACCCAAGAGTTATTGTTGAAAAGCTTCTCTATCCTCAACGTGTGACTGTTTGGTGCGGTTTATGGTCCGGCGGAGTCATTGGACCTTACTTTTTCGAAAATGTGGTTGGAGCAACAGTTATGGTGAATGGATTGCGCTATCGAGAGATGATCAATGAATTTATTCGGCCTAAATTGGATAGTATTGATCTGGACAACGTTTACTTTCAACAAGACGGGGCTACGAGCCACACAAGCAACGTATACCATTGATCTTTTGCGGTAAAAGCGTTATCTCTCGAAGAGGTGATCACAATGGGCCACCGAGATCTTGTGATTTAACACCTTTCGACTTCTTCCTTTGGGGCTACGTGAAAAAGAAGGTCTCACCAAAAGCCAGTGTCAATTCAAGACCTCAAAGATGGAATTCGTGAGGCTATCGAGGACATAGGGCAGCCACTTTGCGATTTGGTTATGGAAAATTTAATTAAAAGGATATGGTCTTGTAGGCGTGGTCGTGGTGGTCATTTGCTTGATGTTATTTCCCATTATTAACGGCATAGCTTCTTCTTTATAATGAAATAAACATCCGATCATTTATATTGAAAAATGGCATTTTCATTTGAATATCAAAATAATACCTCTTATTGGAAAACCCTTTATAGTTTCCATTTGTTCCATCTAATTACCGCAATTTTTTCTAGGTAAACAATCAATCGGTATAAATAGAACAAAATTTATAAAAACGCGAAACGAAAGCGTCCTTCGGAAGTAAAGAACATTATCGAATAAGGACGAATCCTTATTGAAAACATGAATCTTGAATATGCATAGCATAAAACCCCCGCATAAAATTTTATTGAATTCCAAAATCCCCAAATCCAAATTTGATTCAATCATAAATGCGTTGAAGCGGACTGAACACTAAAAGATTTATTCCATCTCAATATAAACGTGCAGGATACTGAGATAAAAATGTCATTCGTGAAAGGTTCTTCAGAAGGATCGAAATGACTTAGAGACATTCCGGATGGGCATTAAAGCAGACATTTTATCGCTCAATAAAGGAGCGTTTATTCCTTCAACTGTGTGTACGACGCAACCTTTACGCCTAATTCGCTCGAGAATTAGAAGAAAACAAAACAGAAGCGAAACATCATCAGGGAATGGGGGATATTTATGAATCGTAACGTTCCGAAACTATAGCACTTTTCTATTTGATGGTGCATCACTTCCAAACTGATGCAAAATCAGTAATGCAGCGTTTCTATTGGTTGATTGAGTGTGAACTGTGAAGTGAAGTGATTCATCAGTTAATCAAATAAAAAAGCCCCTATACAGGGGTCTAACACACTTCAAGGGAAGAGTTATTTTGCTACGAAAAATGTCATATAACATAAAGTCGAAATATAAACAATGAAAGTAGAAAATAATATTAATTGATTTAACTCAACCAATATTTATTTAACTCAATCAATATTTAACTCATACTTCGGAACTAACCCCGTCAACGCACAAAGAACATTCATGGTGGTAATATCAAACAGAGCTCTTCAGTATGCAGGAGCTCCGTCTGAAAGGCATTCTAGGTTCCCTTATTTGAAGAGATATCGCCTATCTCTGAGTATAAACAGAAACAAAACGCCACCTCTTGGGATCCTTACGAACACCTACCTCCGATGCATGAACCTTGAACGAAGTAGCGAGATGTTTATCCGTTTTTCATACATCCATATTTTGTAATGTGGTCGAAATGTTGATGGTTTTTCTTCAATTTAAAATTTCTTGATTTCACGAAATATTTCGAGTTTTTTCTTTAAAATGATCATTATTCAGTTTTCCTGGTGTCTCATCAAATTTGACTACATATTCGGAAAGGGCAATAAATTTGCTACAAGATACAAGAGAGTATGATTGTGTACAGAAAAAAACTCTTATGGCGGACGTGGTAAGGAGGTGAATATCACGATTCTTAAGTTAAGAAAATAAGTCCTATTTTTCCATTTTTTTTTTCGAAGAAATATTGATAATTATGCACACGTTTTCTTTCCACTGAAAAATACCTCATTTAGTGTGTTTTCATAATATCAACTTTTAGTTTAGATGCTCATCCTCCGGCACAATATCATGTCCAAAGCCTGGTTCTCAGAGCTTCGACGTGAATCCAGCGACAGTTATTTCATCAATCAGAGAATATCAACAAAACTTCCCCTGACCCCCTCCTTTTGGTTTCTGGTAGTCAAGATCTGTCGCGACACGCCTCTTTTGTAGTTGAAATAAACCAACTCCACTTGTATTTCGGAGACAGCGAGGGAGAAAATAGGAGTAGTGGGGATTGTCGCTGGCTTCACGTCGAAGCTCTGAGAACCAGGCTTTACATGATAACAACGAAAAAGTCCAAAAATTCCAAACCTAAATTTGCTCTATGTTGAAGCTCTTCGTGATCGAATTTTAATGTTGCATGTTGCTTTTACGTCTTGTCAATTAGAGAGACACTGTATAGTCGATTTGAAGTTCGAAAAATTTTTTTTCAACCATTCTTGGTCACGCGCGCTTTGTGAGCCGGTAAAGTCTTGTTTTGGGAGTTTACAAATTGCTGAAGTGGAAAATTTTTCTCGTCAGAAAACAGAATGTTCGGAAATTCACCGCTTTCGGTCTAACAGAGCAAATCCTTCGATCTCTCAAGTCTGATAACTTTTTATGCGTTAACTTTAAGCAAAATGTTTTTGTAAGCTTGTGAACAATACTTATAACTATAACCATTGAGAATACATATACACTGCGCAGAAAAATTTACGCACATTATGAAAATCACAAATTTATTCCACAAAACTGAAGGTGTTCTCAATGATAATTATTTTTATCAGAATTATGCATGCATATGTTAGGATCAACTTTCAACGTTCTTCTTCAATACAGATGTTTTTTCACAGCAGGAATAAAAAAAGATGAGATTATCAGATTTTGAATGTATTGGCTCCATTCTGAAATCAGTTGTTCTCGATCAATAGTTTTTTTTTCGTTTGATTTTTTATACTCGATCGCTATGCAACGCGAAACACGCAATTTGACCCAAGAGGAATGTGCCCAAGCGGTAGTTTTGCCAGAAAAAGGGTGCTTAAGTAAACTCATGGGGTGGAAATTAGCACTCAGACAATAAGAAATCGCCTCAGAGAATATGATTTAAAGCCTCTTGTCGCGGCAAGAGGCCCAGCTCTTACCCCAGCCCATCGAAGGGCGCGTTTGGATTTTGTGAGAGAGCATATCTATTGGGAAGAGGCTGATTGGGAAAGAGTTCTCTTCACAAATGAGTCTAGAATCTAGATTCTGCCTCTACCATTGTGATCGACGTTCCTTTGGATACAGACGTCCACATGAACGATATGCTCAGTGCAATTTCCTGAATACTACTGGTTTCGGGGGAGGATCAATTATGGTATGGGGTGGAATATCTTTGACTGCTCGACGATAATGCCAGACCCCATCGTGCGCGCATCGTTCAGGAGTACCTTGAAGAGGTTGAAATCTCCCGAATGGAATGGCCAGCAAGAAGTCCAGATCTCAATCCGATTGAGCAGGTTTGGGAAAACCTCAATAGAAGGCTGAGAAGTTCCGAAAATCATCCAGCTACTCTTAAAGATTTAGGAACCCAGAATCAGAACATTTTAAGATCACCCACTTTGAGTATGAACCGTCGTTGCCGAGCTGTTATTAACGCAAGAGATGGAAACACCAAGTATTAAATCACTTATAAGCATTCCAGTATTTTGAAAATTGTTTATTTCTCTTCTTTCACATGAGATTAGGTGAAATCCTGAATTTTTCTTTCATTTAATGTGTCTTGTTTTGCCCAAAACCTTCCCGAGAGAATATAAAACTTAAGTTATAAAGTCAATGTAAAGTTAACTTTCATTAAAATTGAGATTGTCAGAATGTGCGTTAATTTTTTTGCGCAGTGTATTCGAACTCAATGCTATCACTTAAAAATTTTCTAAATAGCTAAATGTTACTGTGGCAGCTGCGTCGATGGCTTGAAATGGTTACACTTCGAGTGTCAGACCCTGTAAAATGTTTTAGCTTCTATATTTCTCGAAAATCTTAACTAGACAATGAATATTGGTCAACTTGTACTATCGTTTCTACCCTTAAAATTGTATGCCTATCGCACTGTCAAAAACAGAGATTAAGAAACGATTATCTCCTGGTGTAAAACTTCATCAAGTATACCCAAGAAATGAGTACCCAATAATTAATAACATTAATTCTATATAACTTTCCAAACTTCTTCCAGCCAGATGGTAAATCCATAGCCTACGGCGAAAGTTTTCAGCAGACCGCAAGGAGTTGTTATGATCTCAACAGAAATCAATTAGTGGCCGTCGGTATGAATTGTGTGGCCCCCAGATTGGTGGAAACCTTCATTTCCGGAATTAACAGAGGAAGGGAAAGTGATCCAGTGCCTCTCATTGTGTACCCCAACAGCGGAGAGAGCTATAAAGTCGATTTGGGGTGAGCAAAAAACATTTCTAATTACTTCGCACCCTTCGAGAAAAAAGGGGGTGTATTAGTTCTTTATTTGAGCCTTCGTGTTCGTGGTTTAAGTCAGAATAAGAGGAATTAGTGTTTAACAAACTGAAGATAAGTTCGAGGTTCTTGATCTGAAGAACCTAACCTGTTAGAGTCCACGCAAATAACATCTAATTTTAGGTACAACAAGGTATAACGAAGGTTTATAATGGGTGGGCCATTCAATATTGAATTCAAAAATGCAATACATAATACAAAAAAAATAAGAAAAGCCCTGAGCAGGTGCTTTGAGAGATCGTTCATTGGTGGTGCAATAAGAATAATACTTCAAAATTCTGTACCTATATCTTGAGATTGATACTGAATGGTTGCGTTCGGCGAACACAACCGTTGCAAATCTGATCACTGAGCGCTCACAGAGCGTTGATTGATCAGTAGGAAGATTTCTGAACGGTATAAACTTTTCAAGTATGCTCGCATAGCCTATAGTCCGTTCACGAAAGTTTGAGCGCATAGTAAGCGTTTGTTTATTTATCTGAAGTTGGCAGTATTTGCTGTCATAACGTAAAATAAAGTCAACGTTGCCGAATGTACCCGGCCTCATCTGACGAACTTCCGAGTTATTAGAGAACTTTATGTTATATTGACAACATTGCGTATCAATCTGACAAGAAAATAAACAACATAACCTAAAATTTTAATATGCACAGTGGAATATGCTAAATTGGCAAACCGACGACTCAACCTTTTGTCAAATAAATGTCAAATTTACACCACATACATAAAGAGCTGACAGCTGTAAACAGACAACCGTGATCAGTGAGCAAGCGATCAGCGAGCGTACTTTGAAGTCCCTCAGAAAAATGGCGACCACTCATTGAACATGTTGAGCTTGCGTTCACTGATCGAGTGCGTTCAACGCAAATTCACCCAACGGTTTTACAACTGTTGTGTTCGCTGAACGCAACCAATATATGAATGCAAAATTTCAGCACGATCGGAATTACATTCTGGAAATCAATTAGAAAATGAAATATGCAAAAAATCGAAAACTAAAAATATCAAAATTTTATGGTTCTGACTTCACAATCTTTTTGAAAATATACATGATCATTCACTCTGCCCGTTTAAATCTTAAAAACTGATTTGATTCGAACCAAAAGTTTTTCATAGGAATATTAGAATTTGGTAAACTATCGGTTTAGGCATGTAAGATGGCGGTGATATGTTAGACATAGGAATGACGCATGCGCAGAGAGTGTCAAACGCCTTTTTGGTTGCCAGATTGTGCAAAAGCCGTATCTTTGGAATCGAATGTTGACTTGTATAACTAGGATTTAATAGTTCTTTTGAAAAGTAATGATAAAATTAGTTTCAACAAATATTAACTATTCAAAGGATCTGCGAAATTATTACTGGGAAGATTTAAGGAGGAAGTAAACACGACCAGTTGTACCCAAAAATTGATAAATTACGCTATAATCAGAATTTTTCAATTTTCAGAGAGTTCGGAATTTTTTTTATACAACCAGATTACAAATAATTTGAAATTGAAATATACTCAAGCCACATTTTGAAATATAGGTAGGTAATGTAAAATTTCACTTAATATCTTGTTCTTCACATAGGTGATGAAGAAATTAATAAATGTTATATTTTCAATAATGAGAACTAAGCAAAGAAAAATACTCATGCAAGTATTAAAAAGATACAGGGTGTTCTGATTCGTTTCCGACAAACTGAAATGGGTGATGATCACATCATTTTAAGCAAAAAAGTTTCTATGAACATGGGTCCGGAAATGCTTCGTTTCCGAGATACAGGGTGTTAAAGTTGAAAAAATAATTCGAGTTTTCTTTAATGTCTTTCGACTGATTCCTTATAATTTCATGAAAGTTGGTTTTTTAAGTTGAGAAATTCAAATTTGTGATCGATTTGGTTGTATTTTCTAGAGGGCGTCACTGGCAATCATTCCGTTCCCTTTAAACCGTTTTGGGACCCTTTGGTCTTAAATGCATTTTTCTCTGAAACGATTACTCCTAGCGACTTCGATGAGATATACCTTTTTCAAGTAAAAAGGATGAGAGAATAGATTTTTTAAGTCCAAAATGGTGTACAGGGTAGCACAAAGAAGTTGCAACGCTTTACATGCGTTGAAATGGTTGCTGGTGGCGCCCTCTGAAACTACAACTGAATCGACCACACATTTGAATTTATCGTCCCAAAAACCCCCTATTTCACTTCAATTGACTTAGTAAAAATAAATTTTGAATTGTATAGTGGAACCTCCATGTAACAAATCGAAAGGGGGTTCAATCCATTATTCAAATACAAGAATAATCGTCGCGTCGTATCTGGTAACGTTGCTGTCACTCGGCGAACCGCCGCCATCTTACATGTCTAAACCGATGGATTACCGTGCCGCTTTGAATTGGTATAGGTATAGAACAATTCACTGGAAAATTTCAGCTCGGTCGAATTGGCAAATTCTGACTAATCCGAAAAAATGGATAAGTTAGAAAACATTTAAATTCTATGGTTCATATTATGCGACCCTCTTGAACTTTCGCATGGACAATCAGTATGAAAATATTTCTTACTCTGAGATCTCCACCCTCAAAATAAATTTCACTCGAATCGGATATTTTGTTGTGGAAATATCAAGATTCTTTTGATTACTCCGATTGAATTATCTGAAAAATTGGCTTCTTATGAGTATCTTGTGGCAGAGACACGTATTGGACGTTGCTTTGTCCTGCTGAAAGCATATTTTTTATTATATTATCTCTTTTTTTGTTATAGCTAAAAAAGTGATGTTCAGACACAAATAAATCGTCTAACATCTACACATAATTTCACTCATTTGTAATTATTTTTTCTAATAATTCACAGGTGGATTGACAGAGACAAATGTGAACCTGTGGAAGTATACGTCCCTACATGGCTTGACCTTGGTGTAACATGGGTAGGAGGGTGTTGTAGAACATATGCCGTTGATGTTACCAGAATTCACAATGAAGTTCAAAGATGGAAGAGTAAACACAGCGAACTCAATGGTTCCTCATCTCTATTGCATGAAATCAATCAAGTTATGATCAAATAAGAAGTACAAAAATTTTCCACCACATACTTTAAGAAAACTAGTCTTATAATAAAATCAGATGTTTATTGAAAATCCTCATAACTATAAGAATTTTATCAAATTACATCACTGTTCAATTTCAATAAATTTATGGACTTTATTATATACGAAATGTAGATATTGCATCACAAAAATTAATTACATGTTCAATAAAAAGTAATGTTTAAAACTTTTTTATTCCTTCATTTGGTTCATTACTCTATGAACGAATGATCAATTCTCTTGTCCCCTGTACAGAAAATTACTCCAAGTGCTGAAGAAATGTTATTCAACACTACTCTTCAACATATGTAGATCGTTAAAACTAGTGATCATTCGATATATCCCAAGGGGTTGTAAATTGATGAAGGAAGCTAATAATGCTATATCCTCAAGAACATAACCAATGAATTCACTACTAAATTCAATTTCAAATAGGATAATTTATGATACTGCATCACAGAAATTAATTACAAATTGAATAAAAATTAAGTTAAAGAACTTTCCCATTGCTTCAATAAAAGGAAAAATCAATAACCTTCACTCTATATTACCATTCTGAAATTTAGTCACAAAGTATTGAAGAGATTTCAATTGATTCTCTGAACCTTTCTTGTAAATTGACGAAAAATGAAAAATTGCATATTCTATACAGAACCGATAAAATCAGTTCTAAATAAACCACACAATTTTAAGTAATCCTTGATAGTAGAAAAAGATAACCTAACACACATAATACACTAACCGGCAAAAGACTCGCCACCTAAATTTTGCTGTTTGTTGTCCAAGAACTTGTAATTTTTTATTGATTTCAATTTTTTCTACGCCAAATTATACGTGAATTCTTTGGTATCAAAACAAACTCCAGAAAACTTTCCAAATATCTATGTTAATACCTCATCTATACAGATGTACATTACAAAGACTTCCTCTTTGAGATCCTTCAGTTTTCATTTTATTCTGATCTTATGAAGATACAAGTCAAATAAAAACAACGAATTGTTTTAGGGTGAAAATATAATTTATAACGAAATTGAAAGTTTTTGCCAAAAAGTTAGAATGGGCATATCAAGACGTTCTCCAGCTTTATTTTAGGACAAATTCTTTATGCGAGAAATTGAAAAAGTAAATGATGAATTAGTAAGTTCAATTTTTGAGTAGACAAAACATGTGATAGTTCTATTCGATAGAGCTTAGCGTATTAATAAAATTCCAGGCTTTTAAATGAATACGTGTATCCCCTAAAGAAATCAAGATATCAAGAGGAAATAAAAATTGAAAGGTGGTGAAAAGAACGGTCTTTGTATTGAACTGAACGTGAACTCTACAAATTTTCCCAACAGTTTCACAGGGTGTTAAGAAATTAGTCCACAAATACATGGCTTTCTCACCCTGTATAAATATGATATCCACATTTTCGGAAAACTTTTTTGAAGTTTATTCTAATACCAAAGATTTCATATGTAATTTTGCATAGAAACAATTGAAATCTACAAAAAACAACAAAAGTTCTCGAACAACGAACATCAGCATAATTTTAGGTGGCCGAATTTTTTTGCAGGTGAGTGTATGATAAATTATAGAAATGTGTACACCGAACTTGTCCTCCTCATTTTTAACCAATGGGTTTCAAGAACAGAGGAAATCAAAAGTCCTTTATCTCAAATGAATCATCAAAAAAGTAATATCACACCATTAAAAGATAAATAATTGCCTTTCACAATAATAAGATAATTAATTATTTCCCACAACTCGATCAAACTGATCACTGTTGCATATTTCCTTGAGGAGGCATTGGCATTTGTTGCTGCTGTTGAAGTTGTGGTTGTTGAGGTAACATAGCACCATTACCTTGCAAATTCCTAACCCCTGGGCGAGCTTGCATATGCTTAGCTCTAAGTCGATCTAACTCATTCACTCTAGATCTAGCGTGTTCTAACCTGTGCCAAGCCATTTGTAACACTTTTTGAGATGCATATCCAGAACCTTCATGTGGTTGACCAGTTGAGACTTGAGTTAAGTAGTTGATCTGATCCGTTAGTTTATTCTCCACAGTACTTAGAGTCTTCAAAAATGTTTGTGTGTGGTTTTCAGCTTGTTTCAGACTGGACTTTTCTTTGCTGAGCTCCACAAATACTTGACCTACAAGAAATAAATACATGAACTCTTCAATTGAGTTGAGAAATAAGAACTTTACCTGCACTATGTAAACATGTTATTATATCTTTTTCTATAGAATCTAAAACCTGTATTCTTTCCATTGGAGCCGTCATGATTTCTGATCTATGGAGCACTAATTTTGTTAATATTGCAGAGATTCTTTTCCTTTTTTAACGATTTTTGTTTAGTCTATTGTTTATATTTGGAAAAATCCAATTTTAGGTTAACTCACAGAACATAAACACTTGAGTTATAGAGTATCTGACAACTATTCTCTTCATCTTTTTTTTTTTTCATTCGCAACTTTTATATGCAAAAATTAAGAATAACACTTCATCGTTTGAATAAATAAGTCTACAAAAATTTTTGTATTTGATTACTCGAACAACAACATTGTTATTCAGTACTTAAAAGTCTTAAAACTCGAGATTCAACATTTATTCAATGTATTTTACAGGGAACTACAAAAAAATGTCAGTAATGTCAGTCACCCTGATTGTCAAAGTGACAACCTATTTTTATTTTCAATTGTTTTGTGTATTTCTAACATAGAATTTATAACTTACAACTTAGTAAATCTATGATTTCTAATTATAAATAGATGAGTGAGAGTGAGAATTTTTCTGATTCACATCATGATATGATGTAGATTTGATAATCATTTCTAGAAACTCGTTATTGAATTGATCACATAACATCAGGTATAACAGAAATCCTATAGGAAATTCACCTTTTTCTATATGTTAAAAAGGAGTGAAACTCAAGAATGCGATGATCTCCTAAGATTTCCTGAATCATATTGCATTTATGCTGCATGCGATATGATCAGTTCCAGTAAAATGACAGTGTCTATGTAAATTTGAACCGGTGCCAAGAATATCCTCGAAATGAACTATGTGCCAAGAATGTGACAGCATTTGAAAATTATTTTCCTTCAAATCATTTCTAGACTATCTAGTATCGTATCCTTAATGCGTTCTCCTTTTTAGGTATCAAAACTGTGATATCTATAACATATAATTTCCAAGAAAATTAATGTAGGTAGAATAAACTTTTCACACAATTCGGTATTGATGGGAGAAATATGGCTTCTGAACCCATAGTTGTTCAGGCAATATTCTCATTCAAAGGGACCAACAACGATGAAGTGAGTATAGAATAATTAGTTATAATCTTATTGAAGCTACTTCGAAACTGGGCAACAAGATATAAATAGTTTCTCATAATTTAAGTCTGAATTTTGTTCTTTCATTTCAGCTTTGTTTTAAAAAGGGGGATATTATAACAGTAACCCAAAAAGATGAAGGTTGGTGGGAAGGAACATTAAATGGTCAGACTGGTTGGTTCCCTAGTAATTATGTCTTTGAATGTGCAGGTGCGTGATTTTATAATACTTTTTTCAAATTCAATACAGAGTTTTGAACATCAATTTTATTATAGTATTCGTTTTGAAGAGTTTAGTGTTCCTGAACTGTTCCAGTGCTTGTGTGCAACCAATGGCAACCTGTATTTTGAGCCTTTTAAGTTGCTCAGGATCACAACACTCTTCAAAACCAATAGGCTATATATTTAATAATCCTTATCATCTCCCATTTTGACAGATGCTCCAAAACCAAAGCAACAGAATAATCAATATAAGAGTGTTGTTCTAAGAGATCTAATAGATTCGGAAAAGGCTCATGTAACGGAACTAGAAGGACTTGTTACAAATTTCTTACAACCTTTAGAGAAAACTTCATTGTGAGTGTTTAATTTCCGTTTATTGATACTTAATATTTACTGTTAAACATTTTTTATAGGTTATCAGGAGATGAGTATAAACAGTTGACTAGTAATATCACTGAGGTATTGGATATACATCAGACGCTCTTGAGTTTATTAGAGAAAGAAGAGTCTAAACCTGGAAATGATCAAAAAGTGGGGAAACTCTTTCTCAATTGGGCACCAAAAATCAAAAATGTACATCAAACTTATTGCTCATTACATCCAAGAGCAGTTTGTATTCTTGATAAATATAAGTGAGTATTGTAATTTACTTTTCACATGCCTTTTCTTCATTTCAAATTATTTATGTCTCAGCTTATTGTTTTTTAATTTCGAACCTTATTAATAGGTTTTAAGGTTGTGTTATACAAATGTCTATTATTTTAAAATTCTACTCCATAAAGTTTTTATGATTTTTCTTTGTTATTGTGTGATCAAGTCAAATGCAACAATAAGTTTTGTGTGGCATTATGAATCTACCTTAGAGGCAGTTGTAGATTTTCCATAAATTGTGTTCAGAAGAATTCTTGATTCCTTCAACATGCAATAAATTAATCTTTGGTAAATATTTAAATTTTGGTGACCACCAGATATCGACCAGTTTTTGGTGTCATTGTATTCATTGAGTCTTCCTGGACAACATGAATGAAACCAACTGGTGGGGCTCGGGTGGGGGTCAGTCTTGGTTAAGAAAACATGGGCCCCCAAATTTCCAAAAATGTTCCATCTTCACGTGTCTCTTTTTTCAATATAAAAACTCAAATTCACTGCTCCAATTTAGTCTATAAATCACCTTCGAACATTCAAATAACCATTTGATTAGTTTCATTTCAGGTATATCCAATAATTAATCCAAGAAGTCCAAATTTAAGAGGTACCACATATCTACAAATTCTGAGTAAAGCCCGCCGTTTTTTATGGTGGATTTGGCACTGCCGCAGATTCTTTTGCGGGAATATGATACGATGTTTTTCCGTATTTCCCGCCATCATTTGATATGCCACTCGCAGAGGGACAGAGCAGTGGTGCCAAACTTACCATGAAGAACAGTGGATATGTGGTACCTCTAGAATATCGATGTTTCTACAATAATTTATTTATTTATTTATTTATTTACCAAAAAGAATACTAACGGGTATCTCAACCCAACAAGAGTACTCACAAGTCGAAAGAAATACTCATACAATTATTGAATATACAGTAGAACTCCAATTATCCGAATTAATGGGGACCGGGACCCATTCGGATAATCAAATATTCGGATAATGGGAGTTTTTAAAAGAAATTGCCATTAGAGAGGAAAAAAGCTACGTTTTGATATTGCACTATTTTTTATTGAATTAAATGAAAGAAACATGATATTTTCACATGTTTTTAATATAAATAAAATGTACTTATGTACAAGTTTAGAAATAAAAATCATTGTTTTTCAAACATCTCCGTCAATGTGAGCTGTTTTTTGGACAAATTTTTTTCTGAAAGTGATTCGGATAATCGGCGATTCGGATAGTCGGAGTTCGGATAGTCGGAGTTCGGATAATTGGAGTTCTACTGTACCTGAAATTAAACTAATCAAATAGTTATTTAAAAGTTCCAAGGTGATTTAGAAATTAAAATGGAGCCGTGATTTTGTGTTTTCATAGTGAAAAAGTGACGTGAAGACGGAACATTTCTGGAACTTTGGGAGTTCATATTTTCTAAACTGAGACAGATTGTCAACTGTTGATTTCACTAATGTTGTCCCGGAAGACTCAATGAATACAATGACACCAAAATCTGGTTTTGCTGGTCACCAAAATTCAAATATTTACCTAATCTTCATTGAATTTCTTCTGTATAACATGTCACATATTCATCTTGAATTATTGCAGAGACGAGCTGACCAAGTATATGGAATCTAAAGGGGCCACAAGTCCTGGTGTGTTAGTTCTAACTACAATGTTGAGTAAACCCTTTAGACGACTCGAAAAATATGCAGGAATGTTACAAGAACTAGAGAGGCACATTGAAGAGTTTCATTCGGACCGTGGAGATACTCAGAGATCAGTTGCAATCTTCAAAGATATTGCTGTAAGTCCACATTTCACCATAGGAAAATGACTTTACAATTTTTTGCTATTTTCATTAGTCTACCTGTGCTGCTACTAGGAGGCAGAAAGAACTGGAACTTCAAGTATTAACTGGACCTATTCGGAACTGGGAGGGTCCTAATTTGTTGACGTTTGGTGAGATTATTTACATGGGATCAGTTGCTGTTGGTCCCCAGCATAATGACAAATATTTTGTCCTCTTTCCGTCATGCCTATTGATTTTGTCGGTTAGTCACCGGTTAAGTGCTTTCATTTATGAGGTAAGTGTCACTTTAATCTAGTAGGTAATTTAATGGTAAATGTATAAAGTAGTATATGAAAGAAAATTTTTTCAAAAAAATGGAGAAAAGCCCTGAGCAGGAGCTTCAGAATGCTCGTTCATTGGTGGGGCAATAAGACTAGTACCTCAAAATTCAATATGGGACTTTAGATTGTTTGATGCCTTATATATGAATACAGAATCTCAGCACAATCGGAATTATATTCTGGAAATTATTCAGAAAATGGAATCTCCATTCACAAAACAAATTTCACTCGAATCGGATATCTTGTTATGGAAATATAAAGATGCTTCTTTCAGTATTCCAATTGAATTTTCTATGGTCCTATTAACACTATGGCCAAAAAATTTTGCTTGTTATGAGCATCTTGTGTTTGGCCATAACATTTCATTTCGATTAGTTTCGTTTTTTCCGGGATATTGAGGAACATTATTTTGAATCTCCATATTTTATGGAACACCCTGTACGATTTGGCTGGTAAACGAATTTAACCGAGCCATTTGGAAGCCAAACTCATCCTGAAAATTTCAGGTGTCTAGGTCGATCCCTTCCAAAGTTATTGTGCTAACGAACGGATGGACGGCCCCACGGACAGAATAGAATTTTACCACTAATTCGTCATCAGGGAGTCTAACCCTATCGTTTGAAACCATTTTCGGCTCAAAATTCGAAAATTACTGACATTTGGACAAAACGATATAGCACTCATTTAAGTAAAACGAGCGCTCAAAAATCAACCAAGAAATTTTAAGAATGAAAAATGCAAACACAGATAAAAAAACGGTAATTTGAGCGCACATCCTAATTTTCAATCTGTTCAAATTGAATACTGATGTTAAATTCATTTTTTGCCACTAATTTCGTCAAACATTAGATACATTCTTATATTATGAATTAGTTAAATTATTTAGAACTTTAGAATAAAACACCGATTCAAAGATACTAAAATGAGACATGTGTTCATCACCACATATGTATAATAAAAAAATATCCTACAGAACCCAAACTAAACAATTATTATTAAAATTTCAATATACAGGATATCACATAATACTACGTCACAAATAAGGGGAAGAATCTATAGTCCGTCCACGAAAGGTTGAGCCGTCGGTTGCCATGGAAATTTGGCATATTCCACTGTGTATATTGAAATTTTAGGTTATGTTGTTTATTTTATTGTCAGATTGATACGCAATATTGTCAATATTGCATAGAGTCCTCTGATAACTCGCAAGCAATTCGGCAACGTTGACTTTATTTTACGTTATGACAGCAATTACTGCCAACTTCAGATAAATAAACAAACGCCTACTATGCACTTAAACTTTCGTGAACGGACTATATAGTCCGTTCACGAAAGGTTGAGCCGTCGGTTGGCCATGGAAATTTGGCATATTCCACTGTGTATATTGAAATTTTAGGTTATGTTCTTTATTTTCTTGTCAGCTTGATACGCAATGTTGTCAATATTGCATAGAGTTATCTGATAACTCGCAAGCTCGTCGGACGAGACCGAGTACATTCGGCAACGTTAGATTTATTTTACTCTATGACAGTCAATACTGCCAACTTCAGATAATTAAAGAAACGCCTATGTGCTCAACCTTTCGTGAACGGACTATACGTTTAATGTCAAGAAAAAAAGTCCATATAAACATGAGTCTGCAAAAGCTTCATTACGGAGCTACAGGGTATTGAAATTTGCTTTTTCTCCAACCATCAAAAAATGTTGACATTTTTGTACTCTTTTCAGGTGCAAAAGTCATAGATTTTCTTACCGTACAAAAATCACTCGTTACTTAGCAACACTTTTGTCACTTTTAATCCTAGGATTAAAAACGCTACTTTTTATAAATGCATTTGAAGTCTACTTGACAATCACTGTCATGATTCTGTGTTCAAATTCATAACCAAATTATGAACGATTTTTCACTAAAACCAATTTTATTGTAATTTTGACTTGGTTGGAGAAAAAATAGTATATATTATTCGGATTAAAAGTGCCTATTTTAACTCGCAATTTTGCATTCGCTCGGCCTCGCAACTGCAAATATTGCTCGTAAAAAAAAAGATGCACTTTTAATCCTTATAATATAATATACTATTTCTCCATAACTCCTGCAGTTTTTCAGATATTCAGTCTAAATTTGGAATGCGAGCTATTTTCAACAGTCTCCATCTTTGCACGTCCTGGGGTGTTTTTTTACAGAGTCATGTCTCCTTTTTCCCTCTCAAACTTTTTCGCGGTACGCCACTGGTCAGCTTAAAATATATTTTTGAAATCTTCGTTCAATTTAGAAATGTCTTTGAATTCTGTAGTTTTTTCGTATCTCTAACCGTTTTCGAGTAAAAATTTATTGAACGGGTTAGGTAAACGAACGCGAAGGTTAGGGATCGAGTTAACCCGAGTAAGTATCTGAAAACGCCTTATATTTTATGAATCACTTGAGAATAAAAAATCTCAGAATGTTTATTGAACTCATTAAAAAATATCAAATTAATTTTTTTGCTTCTGTTGGTTTCTATAAGATATGTTTTATAGCTGAAGATACTTTCAGGGAAAACTGCCCCTGTCTGGTCTTTCTGTTACAAGGCTGCCAGATAGCGATCAGTATAAGAATGCCTTCGAGATCAGTACCAGTATGACCGAAAAGAAAATTGCTGTTTGTCAGAGTAAGGATGAAGCCAACTACTGGGTGGAACTACTGAAGAAGCAACTGCAGAAAAATCCAAATGCAAGTGAATCAACTCAGAAAGCATCACCTTCTCAAGCCCACTTTGTTCCACAACCTCCACCCCATGTAAGTGATTATCTTATTTTATCATTTACCAATTATTGCTTTCAAAAAATGTTTATTATTCATTTGGAATTAAGAGGACAGATTTTTCTTTATTTTTCCATCGCTTCAATTCGAACACTTATAAAGGGTGATTCAAATGGAGCGTTTTTGTGAGATTAAAAGAAACACATCATTTGCATTAATTTTTGAGATTTTTTCTTTTACGTACCTACGTACCTACTTAGAAGTGATGCAGCGTCAAATAGAAAAGGCCAAATGCCTCCTTTTGCAACTTTACAGATGTCCACTGTTTTGTTGAAACTTTCAATGATATTTTGACATATTTGAGGCTCTATGTCACTCATGACACGAATAATTTCATCCTTCGATTCAGGAATCGATTGTGGATTATTCTTATAGACCTGGCTTTTCACTGAATCCCAAAGAAAATACTCCAATGGTGCTAAATCACATGATCTTGGTGGCCCATAGACATCTCCGTTTCTGGAGAAAAATCAGCTGGTTATTGATATTCACAAATGAACGACGTTTTGAATGCTCTAATTGCTTTAGTTCTTGATTTATTTGAACCTTATATGCCTTAAGAGTTACATACTTGTGTAAAATACGCCATGTTGTGGACCCACGAAGTCCAACTCTTTGTGAACGTCGTCTAATGGACATTTCAGGGTCATCAGCAAGACTTTCACGAACCAGATCAATATTTTCTTATGAACGACTGTATTTTTCAATTTTTATCTTCCATCTTACCAGTCTCTTGAGGTAATTCGACCAATAATGCTTTCAGATGGACGATAATACAGGGTCTTTGTAAATGATTGTAACAGCGCAGTTGGCTTTGGATTGCAAAATACCAATGTTTAACCAATCGGAGCATAGCATGATCACAGAATTCTGTGGTTTGCATAATAAAAAGCCAACTGCGCTGTTACAATCATTTATAGAGACCCTGTACTATAGTCCGTTCACGAAAGTTTGAGCCGTCGGTTGGCCATGAAAATTTGGCATATTCCACTGAGTATATTGAAATTTTAGATTATGTTGTTTACTTTCTTGTCAGATTGATACGCAATGTTGTCAATATTGCATATAGTTCTCTGATAACTCGCAAGCTGGTCGGACGAGGCCGGGTTTATTCGGCAACGTTGACTTTATTTCACGTTATGACAGCAAATACTGCCAACTTCAGATGAATAAACAAACGCCTACTATGCGCTCGAACTCGAACGTAAAATGAAGTCAACGTTGCCGAATGTATCCGGCCCCGTCCGACGAGCTTTTCGAGTTATCAGATAACTCCATGTTATATTGACAACATTGCCAATCAATCTGACAAGAAAATGGACAACATAACCTAAAATTTTAATATATAGTCCATTCACGAAAGGTTGAGTTTGGCATATTCCACTGTGTATATTGAAATTTTAGGTTATGTTCTTTATTTTCTTGTCAGATTGATACGCAATGTTGTCAATATTGCTTAGAGTTGTCTGATAACTCGCAAGTTCGTCGGACGAGGCCGGGTACATTCGGCAACTTTTACGTTATGTCAGCAAATACTGCCAACTTCAGATAAATAAAGAAACGCCTACTATGCGCTCAACCTTTCGTGAACGGACTATACTCAGTGGAATATGCCAAATTGTCATGGCCAACCGACGGCACAACCTTTCGTGAACGGACTATATAAATTTCACGTAATTTTCTAAAAACACTTTCCACAGAAGTCTGATTTTCTGAAAATAATTCAACAATTTGAATGTGTTGTTGTATCACTTGTATCGGGTACGAAGCCATTTTTATAAATGGCATACATCACACTTCTTAAATGTCAAAATATCCAGGCGAATACAGTGCGTCATCTATATTTTCATCATTCTAAAAAACCGCGCGATTTGAAACACCCTTTATTAAAAATATGCTATCTCATGATTTTATTTCCTTCTAAAGAGTGTTTTTCTTCAAATAGCTGAATGCCCCGTGATATTGCAACCGTACATCGTAGTCAATTTTAGCCCAAAAATTGACTACAAGCCGGTTTCTTCCACCTGAAGCAAAGACTACCTTCAGCTGCTCCCTTCGCCTCTTTGACTCGTTATTTCGAAAACTAGTGAAGGAAAAAACTGATAACAAGAAATCTCCTGAAAAATTATTATATCTGGAATACTCAACAAATTTAATTTGAACTTGGTGAAAATCCGACATCACCGAAGTGAATGTGTTATATTTACCAAGATATCCATTGTAGAGACAGTATAACAATTGTGATAGTGATGATGATTCTAGTAGTGAAAGTGATAATTTAAGAAGCAAAAGAAATAGAAGATTCAAAAACCCGTACAAAATCGTCCTCAGAAGATGATGATTCAGACGAATGTTCAAGCAATCCATTCGGTTATATCAGATATTATAATCCTCAAACAGGTTCTACGGGAATCTGAGACCCGTTCGAGAGCTTTCTGGATTACGTGAACCTGTTATAGAACCTAAAATGGTTGAAGAAACCGATAAGAAACAAAGTGTTGTTTTTGACATCAAAGGCGAAAATCCGTTTTGAACAACATGAGTCTGAGAATTCTGATGCGAGCTCCATGTACACTTCTAAAGAAACAACTGCTTTCCACGATCTCACCAATTTAAAGAAAGTTTGGAATTAGGAAAGAATTTAAAGCTCCTCATATATATTTTCCGTCAACTAGGCAAAGTTGTCCAACAAAAATGGTGGGAAATAAGTTTAATCAGTGCAGTATGACTTTTATATTCCAATTCCTTGTTATAGCAACAGTGATAATAATTTAACCTATCCTGGAAATAATAATAATAATAATGATAAAAGTGCTGATAGGATTTCCGAAGCCTCTAGCACAACCACACATTCCTCTAGTTTAGAGCTTCCCGCAAATACTCTACCTTTGCCAGATCCGATGGTTGCTGAACTGTTATATAATTTTGATCCGAATGAAGTGGAAGAAGTTGGTAATTTGAGAAGGAGTCAAAGCAGTCGTACTATAAGCTTATCCAAGTTTCGCGTGGCGCCACCTTCAATGTTTCAAAATGAAAGAGAGTCAGTACCAGATAATGCTGCACAATCCCTAAGTTTATCGATGAAGAACGTCGGTTTCAGAACACACAGTATAAATTCCGACAAACCTAGACGAAGGTCTAGCATTCAACTGAATCCAACATCAAACAATTGCACACCTAAAGACAAGATGAGAAGATGTGTAAGCCACCAGTTCCTTCAGATGTCATCAAATAAATTAGGAAGTTCCAAGACAAGTTCTACAGGTCAAGGATCACTCTGCGAATATTGTGTAGATCACAGTCCACGTTCTTCAGATTCAGGAATGGCAAGGAGTTGTACATGTTATCTCTCCCGATCTATCAAATTTGAATGATCTACCAACTTGTTCTAACGATGGACTTTGCAGTTCGGAATGCACAATCTCTTCCAGAGTACAACGATTTTTCAATGTTGAACTCTGACTCTAGAAACGCCATCTCCAACAGAGTTCGAGCTGCAGATTTTGAGTTGCAGTGTCCTTGCATGTCGCCATTCGGTTCAACACTCTAGAACTTCATGCCAAACTTCAATCTCTGAGAATATAGCTACTGGATCACATGACAGTCTGAGAAAATCGTAACAACAAGCATTACCTGTGTTCCAAAGGATCTCCTTCTAGAATTCATTCCAATAGTGTTAAGCTCATCCTGAAAGTGACCGGGAGAGCAGTTCGTCTAAGCGCGATTCGCTAGGGGTTAAATCAAGATCTACCGGTAATCTTCTGGATTCAGAAGCTGAGATGGCGAACGTGGAGCTGAACGAAGATGGCACCCCTATGATATATTCTTCTGTCTTTTACGCCCATTGGTGGTTGAAGGGCAAAAATACCAGCGGAAGTTGGTTCGGGGCATTATAATGGATACTCGATCGCCAACTACAGGCAGGCGTTTGTTGTGTGCAATGCTTTTTGGTTTGATCTGAGAAGTGCTAACAATCTTAATAGTTTGCTTGGCCCTTGCCTGTTAACAGTTGAAAAATGCCTTTTGTTGTAGTGTTGTAATTGCAACTAAATTGTATTTGCTAATTGTTTTTTTAATAAAGTTTTATACACTGTATTTCTTGTCTAATATATTAGATTCAACATGATTTTTGATTTCATACTTCAGTGGCTTTGCAGTTTCATTAATAGGGTTGTTTTATCATTCACCATTATTCTTCTAGATGTTTCGGCATTGGTTTGTTGCCTTCAACATTTTGGTTCCTGAGAACCACCAAGATGTAGCATAATATTCTTCGTGATGGACACAAAAACTGCTTTTCTTAATTTTTCTCATTTACGCTTTTTTTGATACTATGGAAGCTTCATTCCATTCAACTCCATGGTCTTCAGTCCAAGGATGTTGAACAAGCTCTAATGTTTCAGTGTTACATTATTCAAGTAGTTTTTATTGCCCTTCAGTACGTATTTCTAGAGGGTGTTGTTTTCCAATGCAGGCTTTTCGTTGCTCACTCTTGTTTATTTATATTATGCGTTACTTCAACAACATTCATCACAAACTTGTAAACTTTAGTGTTGTTTTTAATCTACTTTTTTCTACTCCTGATTTGGTGTTATAAGTGTTGTATTTGAAGTTGAGGTACAGTATTTGTTGAACTTCAATAATAGTACCCAATTGTAATAAAAAACACCCTTGTTTTTCCATCTTTAAGAATTTTACAGCAACAGAAACATTGTTCAAATAAGTATTGGTCAGGAATGAGAGCTGCCTTAGTTCATGAACAATTTAGAATTTAAGTCTGTTGCTCCTTACTCATCTGAGCGTAACAAACTCATAAATTTTATTGATGTATTTATTGTTACAGGAACGCCCATTCAAAACTGTAAATCAATTAATCTGCTGTCTGAATCGACATTCATTTATGATACTCAAGTTTATACCTCTCATCAAACAACACTTTTAGATGTAGCTCAAATATTTTAGATCATGATCATTAAACTTTCAGAAATAGGTTCCTTGAAACTTGAATCTTCTAGAACGCTAATGAAATATAGATAATTCATTCCGATATTGATCAACTAAACAATTACTTCATTATTGTCATTCTTCTCAATGAAAATTATCATTTTATTATTTTATAAACTTTTACTTCTTCTGTTCACACAGTTACTTTTTCGAAATTGGTTTTACGTTTATTACCGAAATTCCATTAGAGAAAGCCTATCCCTGCGAAATATTGACTAACTTTTTTACAAATGAATTCTTCCATAGTATGTTCTTCTGAGATTAAGAAATGAAAAAATAAAATAAAACACACTATTTATTGCTTATTAAAATGGTGTTAATGTTTTTAAACTGTTTGTGTTCGTTTTAATTCAAGACACTGGCCTGATGATGGAATAATTCCGAAATCGATAGCCGAAGATTTTAATAAGCAATAAATAGTGTGTTTTATTTTATTTTTTCATTTCTTAATATTGACTAACTCTTCTTCCCTAATAATAATTTCTTGTTATAGATGTCTCCACTAGTAGCAGCGTCAAGCATCTCCAATCGCCAAACAGGAAAAACAAACAATAGTCATACGCCCAACTCCCCCACCCCCATGGTAATGTAAGCAGCAATCGGACTTGTCCTCTTGTTGTTTGAGGAGGCCCTCCCCACCTCTACGCCTTTGCCTAGCACGGGCAGTACAGTAAATGGTCTTTACAACAGATCGCACAATAAACATTTTTCATTCAACGAAGACAGTCTGATATTGGACGTGATAAATGCATATTGTATGGTCAAGACTAGAAACACTGTTAATTCAGGTGAGTTATTTCATTTCTCGATTCTAGTTAGTTTATTATTATCTCAGATCGATAGGGAACATAGATAGGCCACAATCGCGATATCAACGAAATGATCAGATATACAAAGCAAATGTTTGCTTCTATTTTGGAATTTTACAGATCAATATAAACGAGAGGCAGAGTCAGTCTTTTTATGGAGAACTGAAAAGAAGTGAATATAACTCCTTTACAAACTGAAATCGATAGAAATATTTCTAAGAAAGAATTTGCATCAACCTTATGGTTATTAGCGACGGTAGATAATGCAACTAATTACAGGTTTACAGAATATTAGAAACATAATTAGTTTGATGTCTGCTAAACATAATCAACACACGTTACTGTACTCAACTGTGGAAAGTTGCAGATTATAAACAGTCATGTTTTTCACGTGTATTCGTCATTTTTATGATGTGAATGTAGTTCAATATCACTGCAAGGCATATTAACATGTAGAACCACGAAAACTGGAGCAAATATCTTGGAAATCATAAAAATATCCAAGAAGTTAGGTTAATGGTTATAAACATCAAGGAAAGGGATATAACAAAGAAAACTTTTCCTCATTTTTGACTCTGTTTACATCTGACTATCTATGTTCTTTATTGATCTGAGATTAATATTAATGGAAGGGGTGGATTCAGTTAAAAATTATTGAATATTTTCATAAAAAGTTGTCCCCATTGAAGCAAACGTCAAAATAGATATCAGGGAAATATTAAGTGAAGTATGCTTGAAATCATCTCACTACAAATTTTTATTTTTGTTCATCATTTTTACTATTTTGTAACCCGGAACTGCCAAAGTTTTGAAGAACACATCCACTAAATAATCAAAATTGTCAATTTGATCTCTTCTAACTTGCAACACCTATCATAAATATATTTTAATTGAAATATGGGTGAATATGAGGAGAAAAAAATTGGTTCAATGTCTTCAGTGTTCGACCAGCAAATTATTACTTCTGCCAAAGAAAATAATGTTGGTTTCTAAGTAGAAAATGTTTTGTGGATCAGAGAGTAATAGTAGGTTCCCGGCCATTCGGGAATCAAAGGAAACGAAAAGGCCAATACATTCGCCAAAGAGGGCGCACGAATGACACTCATTGGCCCAGAACCCTTTTGTGGTATAGGTAAATGTACCTATAAGGAAGAGTTTCTGGAGAAGGAGAAAACCGAGAAGGAAAAACTCTGGCGGAATCTCCCAGGGATGGATCATTCCACTAAGTTCCTTCGAAACTATGAAAAGGCAAGATCCAAAAGATATCAGGAAGCACCTGTTGAGGATGGGATAATCGGACACTGACGAGTGTAGGTTCTGTGGGGAACCTCCATTCACCTAGTCATGAAATGCTTGGCCTTGGGCGAGAAACTTGTAAGAGTGAGGAATTAGCCTCGTTGATGCCTTCACAGATATTGGATTTCATCAGATCTCTGGAACTGGAAAGCGAGCTGTAAAGGGTGTGGTCAGAACAGCTCTGTGAAGGGGCACAATAGACCTTGTGGTTGCAGTGAGCTGTAACCCCTTAACTAAAACTAACTAAAAAAACTACTCAAGAAGCTGGACCAAAGAAATTTCTTCACTGAGTAGATTAGATAATATAAAATGACAGGCATATTCACAGGACAATGTCTTGTGAATTAACACCTGTGGAACATGGAGAAGGTTCCCGATAATATGCTGGTACAGATAAACATCTGCTTTGCAATTGTTCAGCTGTCCATAGAGAAAAGTTGTGACACTATGATTTGTGCTTCTTGAAAATGAAGCAAAGAATGTATGTAGCCCCCAGGAAGTAGCAGAGTTTTTCAAGACCTAGCTGCCGCAATGGTACAGATCCCGAGGTTGCACAAGGTCAATGTGCTACACGAGGTCCACTCAACTGTATCGACCTTCCTGTCAATCAAATCTACATCTTACTTAGAGTTTGTTGACTTGCATAATTCCATTTGAAACATCATTTTCAATTCCCGCAGAATTCTTTAGGATACAATTCGAAATTGTTCCTCATTTCAATAATTCTTTTCCATCCTTTTCATGTACATTGTCCGAATTCTTAACTATCTTTTGTTTCATCCTGTTTGTTTCGTTGACGCTCTATTCGCAGTGGACCTTTTGACTGGTGGTAACGTACAAATGCATGACAAACTTGCACGCGCAAACAGGACCAGCCTAAACCTAGGCCGTTCCTCATCCTCGACGCAAATAACTCACCAGCCTCTGCAGCCGCGTAACTACAGGCCGCATGCGCCAAGGGCTACCACCTGGTGTTGCGGTTCCTTCGTAGTTAGGCAGCTGCGGAAAACCCAGCATTTGGAATGAGGAGTTCTGATATGTTTGTTCTCATGTAGATTAAATACAGTGGAATTTCCCTATAACGAAAGCGCTAAATCCGCAAAAACATTCGTTATAAAGAAATTTCTTAGTACAGAAAATTTGTTTTTATAGTCGGCTATGTCGCGGTCGACTTCACTGATAAATTTGAGTTCATCATTCCAACTTAAGCACCTCTTTTTAGACATTTTCGCAAAACTTTCACACTAGCGTAATGGTTAGATTGAAACCGAAGAGTCAGGAGTGTGTTTGAACCTGTTTCAGAAGATTCTCTCTACCTGCCGTAATGATTCAGTTTAAAGTCGGGATTTATTACGCACGTCCGGAAAAATTTCGGAAAAAACCCACCCTTATACTTTCTTACCACTACCCATTCAAAGAGTGATGTTATTCGATTATTTCGTTATAGAGAAAATTTAACTCGTTTTAGAAGGTGTTTTTAACATGGAATTTGGATTCAAGGTGCTATGTCTTGTACGACATTTGTCATACAGAAGTTCGTTATAGGGAAGTTCCACTCTATTTGCTGTAATCAATCAATCGAAGGTATTTTATTTCTCATGCAAAACGTCATCGACATGAAATGTTTCATCCTAATAAATTTGGTTACCTTTTATACCAGAAAAACTTTTTTTGAATGAGATAGTCCATCATTTTTGGAGAAGAATTCGTCAAATAGCGATGAATATCTAATAATGAAATTTAGAAAATATTCTATTATTACCTTTACATATTATATTTCAATATGTTCTTATTTTTTGAGATGTGGCTTTACAAAATTGCTAATATATCTAACAATATGACATTTTAATATATTACGTATATGATATCAAACACTAATCGTTTTTGAACTTGAAACTCGTCAGTGGTATCCAACCATATCAATTGGTGAACCAAACACAAAAAATAATTGAATATGCTAATTTTTCCGTATTCTGTGTACACTGCGAAGGTATAACAGAAATTACCAATATTACTGAATACCTTTTCTCTGTTCCAATAAGATTCAGAAAAAATATGATGATACTGCAATAGACAGGAATAACAACTGCGCCTTCTTGAATTCTATAAACTGTCTGTATTATCAGGAAGTTCAATAAAAGTAGATTTTCCAAGTAATAATTTTTCAGATTTGCAAGGAAATTAACAGTATCATAATACTGAGTAATCAACTTCCACATATTTAAATAGTGATATGTATTTCCTCAGAGTAAAAAGTAAACCTAGAATTACCTTCACGCATTTGTTATGCAGCCAAGTAGAATTTGTTTATACGCGCGAACAAATTTCCGGCGTTGCGAAACCGTGCCGCATGTTTATTCCGTATTGGGATGATTGGTTTACCGCTTCCCTACTTTGGTACCAACGGCTTGCGTCTGTTACAGATAATTCTGTCTGTTTGACAACATTGTCTGTTAGTGTTTAATTTCTTGATGCGATGTGTTTACATATTCATTTCGATTTCACTTTCATAAACTGAATTATTTCAATGATTTGGTGACAGTTTATTGTTGCTTAAAGCTATTCCGTTAATTATAGCTAGGGCAAAATCACGAAAATGTTGTATTATATTCAAAAATTGAAGAAATGCAACTCTAACAAATTGTATAGTTCACCCCAGTGTGAAATAATTTCCATCTCACTCTAATGCTTGGTTGATTACAATCCAGTACTATTCACGCATAGGGGCATCTATATGTTAATTTCTTACTCTGAGGATAATTCATTCTCCTTAAACATCATTCAAATTTTGGAAAAATTATAAAAAAACTTGTGAAACATATCAATGATAATAATAAGATATTAAAAAGTGAGAATTATGATTAATAAAGCAGGCGATTTAAAGGAATCAGGCTGATTTTTTTGAATCCTTATACGAAAGTATAAGGAATAGAAATAAAAGATCTGATATTTGGGAATACTAGGTTTACTATCAACATAAGCAGATTAATTAAAATTTGAGATATCATCGTTTTTTATTTGAAAGCAAAAAAAAAATAACCAGCACTTTTTGTCTGCATGAGAACAAACATCAAAGTGAACATTTCGGTCAATTATTTCAAGTTTAAAGATGAAAATGCTACTCAATATTTATGTTGTTTTACTTACCATGGTGTGCTTAATATTGTGCCTTATCCTTGTTAGTTAGATGTTTGTAATTTATTTATTTTTATATAACTATTTCAGAAGTATGTAAAAGTTTTTATGTATATAAATATATAATGTTTAAACAAGCATTGTCGTTTTTGAAATACAGGCTGCCTTTTTCCCCAAGCCTTAATGCACCTTTGCAGTTTTTGTGCTTTAACTGTTTTTGTTTTGTTACTAACCTTTTTGCTTGAATATTTTTTCAGTTAATCTTCTAAATGGAACTAAATTGGACCCAAATAGGACTTTAATCGAGTCTATACAACAACTTCAAAGCAAAGTGAATATCCTAGAATGTAATGTAGCAACTTTGTCATTGCAATTACAAGATGAAAGAAGTGCAAGATGCAATTTGCAAACTGTTGTGAAGAATTTTCTCCATCCAAACACCAAAGACTGCGAATTAGGTACAATTGACTCAAAATAATGATATGTATAAATATAAGAACATATAAGAATTAAAAAGAACTTAATATTATCAGTATAAATTATATATATTTTTCTATTGTATCTGTGTTTCATTTATCACTAATTTTGGATATCCGATGATGAAATGAAAAACCGTAGCATAAAAATGAGGCTTCATATTAGTAAACAGAAATCGTAATACATGGTATATAAGATAACCTCTAATCAACTTGAAATGATACAAATATTACCTAGTTCAAAAATGATATAATATTGCTAGTGGAACATTTGTGCTAATAACTTAAAATAAATAAGTGCTTAGAGTGATTCTATTTTATCAGATGATAAAGCATCTGAACAGAACAAAAATGGTATATACTATTATAAATTGCAGTAAAATCATTGCTAATATTGATGCCTATTTACAATATCTCAATCTTCTAAAAATAATGTTCATGAGAAAATATTGTGTACATTGCAGCAAATTATATCCATACATTTCAAATGAACAGGCTTTTTATGTCCTGCTATCTTTTAGTGCTTGAATTGAACGAACTTATCACATAAGTTAGCTCTTGAGCATATGAATAGTTAGGCTTTCGCTATAGTAATTGACACAAATGATATCATTTTGAGTTTACGATCAATGTCATCCCAAAACATTTAAAAAAACTCAAAAGAATGTCAATAAATATTCGAATTGTGGGGCCCAGCAGATATCGATTAGATTATGTTTTCATTTTATTCATATTGGCTTCCTTAACAATGTTAGTGCAATCAACAGGTGACAAAGTTTCTTTTTTCGGAAAATATGTGCCCCCAAAGTTCAAAAAATGTTTCACCTTCAAATAACTTTTTTTACCATAAAAAAACCCTGATTCAATGATCAATACAGCGCCCGTATAACCACAAATTTTAGGGAAAGTCCGCCGTTTTTCATGATAAGGTTGGCAACACAGCAGATTCTCTCGCACAAATATGATATGCCACTTGTCGAAAGTGAGGTATTGCCAAATTTACCACAAATAATTTGTGGTTATGTGGTAGCTCTAAAATTTCAATGTTTCTGCAATAATTATTCAATATACCTGAAATAAAACGCATCAAATCTTTACGTAAATGTTCAAAAAAAATTTATAATTTTAATAGAAACAGTAATTCAGTGGTTTTATAGCGGTTAGAGTGACTTGAAAGTGGGATATTTTTGGAACTTTGGGGCCCATATCTTCTAAGCTAGGACACCTATTGGGTTTCACTGATATTTCAATGACTTCAAAATCTCATCGATAACTACTGGTCCAATTACCGAGAATGTCCAAATATCTTCCAAAATGATACTTTCTTACATGAAGTGAAATATTTATTTGAAATCATAACTTTTTCCAAAATTAATTATTCCTTTACAAAAATGCAAATTATGTGATTAAATGTATTTACTGAAGCCAAGCACCAGAAGATAGATATTTTGAAAGCCGAATAATAAAGAAACTACTTTCTTCCTGCAATGATTCATAACAATTTGAGAGAGAACTCTCTTTCAATAAATTAAAACAAGCCTAAGCTGATAATCAAATAAATCAACCTCGTTACCCGATAAAAAACTGGTATTTGGAACTTTTAGGAATAAATTAAAATATCACAGTTGCAAGAATAATATTCTAAACAATAAGTACGAGTCTTCAAAATTAAGTCTTATGATACCCCAGCATCAAACTCTGCTTTTTCATATAACTCCCATACATTTGCCGAGCCTGATTGAGAACCGAGATTACATTATGCCTCCTGATCATCTTGTCAAAATGCATGGCCATTTCGTTGTAATCCATAGCTTTTTCGATAATATGGTCTCTGTGTTGCAATAGCACGGTTATGCATAAAAACATCAAAAAGGGGTTTCCCCCTCCGAATTCATCAGGGGAGGGTAGAACTGCGCTTCTTATTGTTTCTGTTACTTCCTCACACGAATTGGTCATGTCTGCTCCGTTAATCTTGATTGTATTGTCAATGTTCGAAATCGGTACAGGAGGTTCATCGGGAGATGCCTCTACGCTTGGTTCTATTGGAACAGATTGTATTTTCGTTACGCTATTCGACTGGGTATAATTTATAATTCTGATAGGTGTGACTGTTTTAGATGCAGAAACTTCGTTAACTATACTGGGTAGTTCTGAATTTAAATCTAATGCCGATTTGGGAGTTTCTGCAATTGGTAATTTATGAAAACTTGGGCTTGCTTGGTGTAAAGGATTCTCCCAAATGAAGACATCGTCGCATTTTTTATTCTCAAGAATCTCCTCTGCCTTCTCCAACTCGATATCTTTAACGTTATTACTCAAATGATCAACTTCGTCTAATTCTCTTTCGGTTTTGTAGTCACTGCTGCATTCACTGGGTGAAGAATCTATCAAGCGTTCATTGAAGTGCTCTCCGAATACTTTTCGATCTAAATTGTCCATTTCCAATCTTAACTCCCTAGTTACAGATGTTGTGAGCGGAAAATATTCATCTGGACTATAATCTTCGAAGGTATCATCTCCACTGCAGGATGTCGTTGACATGCATCTCGATTTTGAGAAATTTGAGGAGTTCTGATCTACGCTTGAGGCATCTGAATCATCCAGACTCGACTTTGTTAGAGTAATTTTGGGATTGTCTACATTAATATCATTACCAACCTTCAGAATTTTATCAGATATCTTGTTCTTGTTGACCGATGCGAAATGTAGGAATTCATTGAAATTTTTTATTAATTTAGGGGGTTTATTTTCAGATTCTTCCTTCAGATCAGTTGATTCAAGCTGATCTAAAGAGGAGAATATTTTTGACGTTGCAATCCTCGCCTTGAGTTCTTTAAAATGGTTTCCTCCCTTTTTCTTATTTTTATTCAAACTAGTCATGCTGGAAGATAAACTTGAACTACGAACTTTGGTGTGTGTCTTATAGTTATTGATCTGGTTATTCAAGATAACAGCAGAATCAGATTTTTGATCCAAGGGCGAAACAGATCTCGCCCTTGGTTCAGGTTTAGGTAAGTGTTGTGGAACTTCTGAGTTTATTTCATTTGAGCCTTCTAATACTGGAGAGGTATCACCCGGATTTGGAGTTTTTGGCGATTTTGGTGTTTTAGATTTCTTTGGAGAATTTTCCTTATTTCTAATAGATAAAGTTGCATCGTCTAAGCTTTGCTGCTTGGGTTTGATCTCAGCAATGTTTTTGGATTTGGTTAACATTTCATCTAAACTCTGATTTAACCTTTTAGCTTTGTCCAGTTTTCTTTTGTTCTTAAAACTGTTCAAAGACATTGAGGAACTACGTCGCCTTATGGCGCACACCTTACTATAAGCATTTTCACGCGGCGTTTTTACTAAAGGGCTTATTGGGGGTGTACTCAAAGGGGTGAGTTGAAACTTAACATCAAACAATTTTAATTCAATCGCAGGTGGATCAGCTGGTAGGGAGCTCCATAATACTTCTAACATACGCAATGAATCCTCAAATGCAAACTCTCTCTTCATTTCCAAAAGAAGCCATCGGTAACAAAATAATAAATCATCAGCCTGTAATTTCAATAGAAAAATTATATCACTAATATTCATTACATTTTTGAAATGTACTTACCTGATGCATTTTTAGGTAGTTATAGAACTCGGGATCGTAATACATGATTGCTTCAGATAGGTGTGTAAACTTCTGCGTCATAGCGATACCGTCTATCATAAAATTTGTCGATAGTCTTTCCATAAGGGCACAAAAGCAAATGTAGGCATGAGCTTCGTCATTCATTGTCACTAATAGTGGCGATGCAAGGTCACTCATACCTTGACAGTAGCTCACTTTTGGATGATTTAGAGCATACCTATAATAGAAGGGTTAGCCTTAGAAAAAAAAAGAGAAGCACTGAACTGAGTAGGAAACTATTGTGTACATAAAAATAAGAGGATATTGAGTAGACAGAATTTAGTAGAGGTTTTTCATAGACACATCATCTCATATCTAGGAAGAAATTACTGTTGATCTTGTATGAGTGATTCGAATAGATTATCTTCTCATATGGAAAAAGCAACATAGTCAAAAAAATTAAAAACAGTAGGTATATATGCAATGTTTATATCAGAACACGAATGAATACAATAAAATGTGAAACTGTTTTGACAGTTTTCCTTTTGCCAGTAAAAGAAAAATATGTTGAACTCTAATTTCAAAAATGATAGCTATAAATTGTTGCGCATTCGCCATTTTGCTATCAATGGTGAAACACAGTGTAACTTCCCTATAGGGATTTTGTTATAACAAATCCGCAAAAAATTTCGTTATACAAAAAATTTGTTTCTATAGTCGGCAATGTCGCGATCGACTTCACTGATAACTTCAAGTTTATCATTCAAACTTAAGCACTTCCTTTCAGACATTTTCGCACAACTTTCACATTAACGTAATGGTTAGATTAAAACCAAACAGCCAGGGGTGTATTTAAATATGTTTCAGAAGGATCTCTGTGCTCGCTGTAATGATTCAGTTTAAGGTTTCATTATGTACGTCCGGAAAATTTTCGGAAAAAACACACCCTTATACCTTCTTACCAATACCCATTCAAAGAGTGATTATCTTTGAATATCTCTAGAGAGAATTCACTTCGTTTTAGACGGTGTTTTAAACATGCATTTTGGATTCAAGGAGCAATGTCTTGTATAAAATTCGTTATACAGAGGTTCATTATAGGGAAATTCCACTGTATATGCAATGTTAATATCAGAACATGAATGAATACAATAAAATGTGAAACTATTTTGGCAGTATTCCTTTTTCTGTTGAGAGAGAGAACACAGACAGAGAACACAAAATGAGGTTAAAGTACTTAAAACAGTGCCACAAAAATTGCAACTCCATTAATATGGAATATACAGGCTGTCCCAAAATGTTTCATACAGCTAATATCTCAACTCAGATTAGGTAGAGTATTCAAACAAAAAGTATTTCAAATGACAGCAAAAACTGTATCATAATCTGTCATTAAAATTCTGTTTCTTATTACTACCCCAAGATATTTTCTTAAATGGCGCAAATTCTTTTCCCTTCAAACAATATCCCAGTATAATAAAAATATGTTGAACTGAAATTTCAAGAATAATAGCTATAACTTGTGGCGCATTTACCATTTGGCAGTTAATGGTGAAATATTTTTGGTGTCCCAAGATATTCGATACAGACATCTTGTTATAGTTTTTTGGAGATAGTTATCAGAAACAAAAATTTAACAACATATTCTGATAGAGCTTTTGCTGTCATTTGAAATACTTTTTGTTTAAAATTTCTACCTGGTCTAAGTCAAGATATTAGCTTATCTTGGGACACCCTGTATAATTCAAATGTTTACAGTGTGTATTGAAGTAAATTTACACGCATGAACTTACGTTGTCAAAATATTGAAAAGTGATGCAATATTTTGATTGTCATCATTTCCAGCATAAAATTCATGATGTCTATCTGTTCTCAAAACGTCCTTTTTTACCATTCCTGTGGTATAAGCGAGTTCACCGTCCACAGGTCCTTGAGCGATTGCAGTTTTCCAAATTTCTCTCAGCGCATAGTACTCCAAAGCTTTTTTCTTAATGTAGTCCATCCTTTCCTTGCCTGTCATTCCTTTTGGGTAAACATTAAGAAGATGTTTCCAAACAACTTTTCTGAAAAAACATGAAAATAATGGATGTATTCTGTTTAAAAATCCCAAACTCAGTATTAAATGACAAGAATTTGATGCGAATTTATGATTGAGATTGGTTTTATTGAAAAGAAGATGGTACTATTTTCAAATGAACTTATTTTATCAACCTTGCTAGCTAAAACATACAGTAATTCATTGATTCTAATACAATTAAATTTCCTAAGGTTATTATATTTTGACAATAACACCTCAAACTTAGTTAATCACAAATGTTTCCAACTTACCTTAGACTAGGTTCAATACCCCCAAAATAAATACATGATCTCAGTTCCTTGGCATTTATTATTTGTCCAACTGGATCAAGATATCTTCGAAATTCAGCATCAGATAAAGGCGCTTTTGGAACATACTGTAAGGCAGTATTATTTCCAACATCGTCACCGAAGTTGAAAGCACGCTGCATCAGGTTGAAAGTCTTCCCAACCTTGAAATGATACAGTCAATTTAATTTTTATTACACAATTCATTCATTTATTTTTGATCTACCTGATTAAAAAGTCCATGGAGTCTAGGTTGTTGCTTGATTTCTTGTAGAGGGGCCATAGGCTTCATCCGATTTTGAGCTATAATAGGTTGTCTGATCTCGAAATCATCAGAACATTCTTCAAATGGTTTCAGATCAACTCTAAGACATAAACATGGTTCGCTTTTAGATACTATGGATATGTTTTGAGCCCTACAAATCAAGAAGTTTGGTTATGTTATTTATTATTCATTCAATTCCTAGTCTGGATCAATAATTCAACTTTGAAATTCGCTCACTTCAAAAATGCAGCGTCCAAATCCCAGTCTGATACTAATGGCATGTAAATTCCGTTATCAAATCCATCATCTATGCGGTAACATATTGCAAAATCTCCTTTTAAATCGAAAGCTTTGGCGAGAATACTCTGAAGGACTTCGAATGATGTTATTTGGGGGTCTACACTGAATTTCCTGAATTCTGTCGGTAGAGAGCCCTCGCATTTCTGTAAAACAAACCTACAGTTGGGAAATTTAGAGGAAAACAAACCACAACACTCACTTTAACTTTTACTCTGATAGCTTCACGACTAAAGTTAAACATTTCTGGATCAATACGAATTTTTTGGGAACATTGAGTACAGAATTACTCAAGAAAGAGAAATGGTGTACTTTCTTCTAAATTTTATCATAATTTTTCGAATGTTTAGAAGCACTTCGATCTCCCAAGATTGACACGACTCAAACGATAACAGAGTAGTGAATGACACTGACAGCTGATTTGACAGAAGAAAGACAGCAGCTGAAAGGTCAAATCACAGCTGATAAAAAAATTCTTATTGGTTAGGAACGCAACGGCTTGGGTTCGAATCCCGATCCTGGATTATGAAATTAATGAGCTAGACTTTTTTTAAGAAAGGCATCTAATCATGTGATTCCTTATAGCATTGTTTAGCATTGTTCTCCTTATAGCTTTTAGCAATGATCTGAGATCTCACAAGGAATAAATCTTCAGTGTCTTATAAATTCGTTCAATTAATTGGATATATTTTGTAGGGTAAAGTGCACTCAAATGAACGAATTCTCACATCTACCCTGAAAATTTGAAGAACCTAAACTCGTTCCGTTCGAGAGTTAAATAATGACCAGAAATAATAAGTCTGGTCCACATCGTGTAGGTACAGACCAAATATTTCCAGGAAATTTCCTAAAGGCACGATTTTCACCAAACTTCTGTTAACTAGCGATTGAAATATATTCTGGGAGTATTCTGCATTTCTGAAAAACTTTATAGGTTTTCACTTCTAGTCTCTGAAACCGACATAATTAAAAAAAAATTAATTTCAGAGAGTGGGAGTGAAAACCTATAAAGTTTTTCAGAAGTTCTATATTAATTAGATTGTAATTTAGGAAATATGAAAAACTTAATAATAAAAAAGTTCTTATTTCAAAAACTCCGAAACAACTGGACCTGAACCTAACATTTCAGTGCCCCAACTTCATCCGTTCGATAATTATCGTGTTTAAATTTTTGTCCTAAAATTTTTTTAAACTGAATACAACCACAACCGAGTCGTTTGAGACCACAAGCATGGTCAAAAGTTTTGGCCCTCAACTTTTTGAATGAAACATGATATTTTTTGTTGTGAAGAATCTTCACTATCAATACACAATGGAAATCATAAATCCGCAAAAAATTTTTTTCGGGTGACTACAGGTGTAGGCATTCGAAGTCAATCAGTTTTGATCGAATAACGACAGTTATTGAGAATAATATTCTGTGGAAAATACCAGAACATCCAATTTCTAAATTTGAACAGGCGAGAACAGTAGCCCCACATCAAAAAGCTTTGTCGAACCACCAAATTGCGGTACGTTTGAATATTCGACGAACTTCAGTAAGGCGCATGGATTGGCCTTTTTCCTGAAAACCTACTGCGTTGCCCAAAGAGCGTTGCCTGGTAGACCGAGAGTAACTTCTGCAAGGAAAAACAATTATATCGCAAATTTTACTGGAAGGAATATACAGTGTGCTTGGTCATGACAGGAATATACAGTGTGCTTGGTCATGACTTAGCGATAATTTAAGTGCCATCAAATATACCTGATATTATCGACAAAAACACCCAAATTTGGAAGTTTACCCCCTTAGTTTTGGAGTAGCCCCCATAGTCCTACAGATGTGAAAAAATGTTTTTTGAAAGATGATACTACCTTCTTTCATTGAAGTATAACAATATGAAAACTTTCAATTTAATAACAATTACGGTCGATAACTAATTTTCATAATATGAAAACATTTAACTTGAAAACGCCATAAAAAATTCTTCAAAAAAGTTTTAGTAAAAATTTTGTACTGATTTTCTTAGTAAATCTATAATAGTACAAGAACTAGCACATTCATGTAATTTTTTTTTCAATTATTCAACACGCAAGGATATTAGCTACAAAACAACAAGTACATCATTTCTGTAAGTTACATAATTTGAGAGTTATTGCTGCATGAACATGATCACTACGCGAGCAAAAGACACAAGACAGGTCGTCATGAAGGCCACTCTGCCTGTCTACAGAGCAGAGGCGGCCATTTTAAGCGATTCTTATGATTAATTTGTTTGTTTGATCATTAAAAATTACAAAGTACAATACTGAGGTTTTTTTTTATTTTATCAATTTTCATAAGGGTCATGTTCGAACAGCAATTACTTTCTAAATATGTGACTTACAGAAATTATGTTGGTATGGTTTTGTAGCTAATATCCTTGCGTGTTAGCTCATTGAGAAAAAATTATACTTCAATGTGCTAGTTATTGTACTATTGTGAATTTTGATAAGAAAATCAATACATTTTTCCACTAAAATTTTTTTAATGAATTTTTTTATAACATTTTAAAGTTATATGTTTTCATATTGTTCCACTTTAATAGAAGGCGGTAGTATCATCTTTCAAAAAACATTTTTTTCAAATCTGTAGGACCTTTATGTCCAAAGATATCGATATTATAAGGAAGGGTCAACTGAAATAATAAAGTAAATTTAAAAAGAGCTTCTCCAAAACTGAGGGGGTAAACTCCCCAATATGGGTGTTTTTGTCGATAAAATTAGGTATATTTGATGCCCTCAAATTATCGCTAGGTCAGGACCAAACACACTGTATATGAAGGTATCTGTAATAGATCTTCGCAGTCATTTTTTGAGGACCGGTACCATAAGGAGACAGTTGTATTCCTCTAGTTTGAAAGTAGAATGAGTTTTAAAAGTAGCTCGGCTATCACCTGGACATACAATCTGCCCGTCGGCAATGGGCAGAACACCAAGACTACCTTTTTACGACAATTGTGCAACTAACTCGAGAAGTTAGGGATGACTACCTCTCCAAGACTCAAATGTATGAACAGTGTTTCGCTTCCGAAAAGGCCGAGAAGTGGTGGCAAACTTGCCACCTTATCTAAAACTCATTTTATAAAGATCGACTCAGTTCTGTAATTCATATGGCTGAAAAAAAGGCATCATCTGCGTAGGTAGTAGGTATTGAGCAAATAATTCATGAAGGGTCGGTTACCTCGAAATTTCACTATTTCAGTCACCCATCGAGCTGACATTTGAATTTTGACCAGAAATTCACACACTAGGAAGTTTTCTCGACTTACGATAAAAACATTGAACAAATTGGGTTGGGAAACACTGGAGTGGGTATCCATGATAAAAGAAACATTCCTACATCATCTTATATCATGGGAGAACTCTCCTGACTTATAGTACAGACACTATTAATTAGTTAGTGTCTATACTGTGCTCATAGTCCCGATTGGTCCACGCCATGCGACTATCGTTAAATTATTATTTGGGCCACTGAATGCGACACTTGGGAAACGAAAGCAACATTGAGATTGAATTCTCCGTGCTCAAATGGTAACGTGACAAGCCGAGAGATTTTCACGAAAAAGACATCCGAAAGTTTCCGGAATAAGTAGCAAAACTGTGTGACGAATTTTATCTTGAAGACCCATAAAAAAGTCTGCTCTGTTAATCAATGATGAAATTTTTGATGAAAGATTTCGGTTCATAATTGAATCACTCTCTTATTCACCTCATTTCCAAAACATAGATTGATTAAGAAATGTAAAATAAAATAAAATAAAACACACTATTATTGTTTATTATAATCTTCGGCTATCGATTTCGGAATTAGGTACCTATTCCATAATCAGGCCAGCTGAAAGTATACAAATGCAGAACATGTATTTATTTAGGGGAGAGTATGCAACTTACTGTCTTGAATTAAAATGAACATAAACTGTTTAAAAACATTTAAAATGATCTTCTCTAGTTAGAATAGTTAAAATTTTGAACTCTAGTCAACCTCTATTACCGGTATATCTTTCTTGTAGGAAAGGTCAACTGAATATGGAACTATACAGTTGACATTCCCACAAGAAAGATATACCGGTAATATATATATTCTTTTGAATTGAGAGCTAACAAAATACAATACATGAAACAAAAAAGTCCCTAGCTGAGGTTGGTGCAAAACGGGGTACCATACTATTCTGTCGTATGATACCAGAGCACAGGGAAAAACCTCAGTAGAAAAAACCCTGCCTCGCCGTTTTTACAAAATTGAAACTAAAAACTATTCGAATAAAATACCTTCAATATTCAGATACAAAATACGTCATTCTTGCTCTTGGGCCAGGAGGGTGTTTTAAACCAGGTCTGGCATTCCAAGTGATGATTTTCGAATCTTCTGTTCTTCTAAGACCGCTACAGGACCCTACTGAAGGGTAATCATCTCCCATAGATTTAAATAGTGGTATTTCATTCTAAATATCGAATTTAATTTCGGAATAATGATAAAAAAACGTAATAGAGGTTGACTATGACTAGAGTTCAAAATTTTAACAATTCAAACTAGAGAATACCATTTTAAATGTTTTTAAACAGTTTATGTTCATTTTAATTCAAGACAGTAAGTTGCATACTCTCACCTAAATAAATACATGTTCTGCATTTGTATACTTTCAGTTGGCCTGATGATGGAATAATTCCGAAATCGATAGCCGAAGATTATAATAAAAAATAATAGTGTGTTTTATTTTATTTTACATTTCTTAATCTCAAGGAACATACTATGGAAGAATTCATTTGTACCTAAAATTAAAAATAGATTGTTTATTTCATGAGGAACCTAGGTGGTCCAACACTTTTGCCAATGTGTATAGTTCTTCGGTCTGTACAATACTCATAATTTCCCCTAATGGACTTTCTCCTCAAATTTCACATATCTCCGAAGAAAAACCCCTTCTTTTTCATCTGTATCATCTGTATTTCTTTCAGAGTGATTGGACAGAACTCAGAACTTCTTTCAACCCCAGCATCGCTGTGCGAGGACAATAACACCCTAGCGCGCGCAATAGGAAAAGGGCGCACTACGTCTATATAAGCGTACGCTTTTCCGCAACAAAGCTAGTATGCCGCGCGCGTTTCCTCTAGTGTGACGCTTTTCCAGCAGTTTTTCCGGATCTGAGGGTGGAATACAACGTGCTTCACGCTGTCACGCTCCCCCGAAGAAGTTTCAAAGTATGTTTCATTTGGAATTTGTGGTATTTTATTTGATGGTTGTAGTGTAGGTGAAGGCATGCTTTTGGAGTTGTTTTATTATAGCGGAAGTATGCTAATAACACATTTTATTGGTGAATATGTGTGAATTAGGAGGGTGGTTGAAGCGGAAATTACACCTTATTAGAATGCAGAAAATGAGACCTGGGTTTTCAAGTATTCTGTAAGAAATACACTCACCGGCAAAATAATTGATCCACCCAAAAAATCGATTAAATGAAGTTGGTTAATTCATAAATATGTTTCCAATTCGATTGATTTTTTCTTCAATTGTAGATATGTTTATCCTCAATCAATCACCAGTTTTGAATCTCAAGAAAACTCACAGGGTGCAACAAAATCTGTTTTTTCACCCTAACTTTAGAACCAAGCCTAATATGTTCCAGTTGTTCCACCGTCTGATTTCCTATTTCATCATCGAGACAAATTTTCTATTGACAATTTGATTTCATATTTTTTCATTTATCACAGTAGCTCAATTTTTGTGAAAGATACAGGGTTTTCAATAAAATTTCAAATTTCGCTAAGGCTACAACAGTACTTCAACAAATTCAACCAAAAATTCTGACCTAAAGATAATAAACTGGAGGCTAAGTCAATAACATAATGTGTTCATCGTCCAGATGCGGATAACAGGTACAATTCATCTCGGCATGTCCTCGGTTTTGAATCAATGAGAGCATCACTGAGCTGCTGCAAATTTTCTGGAGATCAAAATTTCCTCCCAAGAGCATGCAAACATGCCCAATTGGGTTCAAATCTGGGCTTAGAGTTGGCCAGTTGAATTTTTGGATATCAACCTCTGCTAAATACTCCCTGGCAATCCTATACATGTATACATGTTGATGGGGTCGGGCATTATAAAGCATTAGCGTCTCCAATAAACGGTGCATACGGAACAATACGACGCGCTAAAACTTCTCTTGTTTATGTTTTCATTCAGATTTCGGTTTATTTCCATGACATTCGGATTTCAGGTTAAATCTGTGAAATTACTTTCATAGCCAGAGCGAAATTGCGGAGTTTAATGTTGCCCTAAAAACCCTGTATCTTCAACAAAAGTTGAGCTATTATCATAAATTAAGAATTAAATTGTCCAGGGAATATGTGTCTTGGTGATGAAATAAGAAATCACACTTTTTAACAACTGGAACACACCAGGGGTGCTTCTAAAGTTAGGGTGAAAAACAGATTTTGTTTCACACTGTATAAAATAACGTACGCCAGGGAGCCACACAAAGCTCTTGTTGGGAATCAAGACACAACCAAAGATTGAACGAATATATCGATAGTTTATTAGAATCATGTTCAATTATTTCGTAGGAATATTGAAAAAACTAACTTTTCCTAATATTTTGATTTTCCCTCAGATCTATTTTTTTGAAAAAAAAACATCAAACGCTGCAGGTGAAGGAAACTTCGTTGCCGTAAAAAAACAATTAAACTTAACAGGATCATTTTCAAGACAAGGAAATACCGAAAAATGTTAGAGTAGATACTGGTCATGGTTGTTTGGTATAACATTTTTCAAAAAACCTTCCCCAGAAAAGTTGCACTTCAGCGACGACAAAGAAAAAATTGTATCTTTTCCATTTTTCCCCGTTGGCAATATTCGTCAACAAATCAACACATTTCTGAAAATTTTCAATCCCAAAGTAGATAATCTACTAGCTCTTGAGGCCCTTTTGTTAGCTCATGGCTTTTGTAGATGGATCATTCCAGAAAGCTTCTTCGTAACTTCTGAACTTCAAGGTACAAAAGTCTTTGGATCCCAGAAAAAATAATGTATATGCCTCCACAATGGCTTTCTAATAGGACATTGTCGTTAGTTAGTAGAACATCCATTGTTAGCCTGTGCTAAGATCTTGGACAGAATAATCATAAGAGAAATGCAGATTTAGTCTCTTTAAAGCCTTCTTCTGGAGTTCTGAAAGGTCGAAACAGAAGGCAACCCCTTCAGAATCTACATTTTACAACTCCAAAACTTTCATATTTCGAAAAAAGAAGAACGCACCCTTGTAAATCATTAAATTTTCATTTGGTCTGTTCTTTGTCGAATATCTGATGAGTTTTACTCCTCGTCAAAAGCGAAGGCTCACTCTTGGTATTCCCAGAGTGTCATGAACGGAACATACTGAACAATGATCCTCGAACTAAAACCAGGATTAAGCAATCATCACCTCCTTCCTAACGCCAAACTCATCGTATCCCAAGACACAACTTCCATTTCGAATAAGCAGTTAGTCGTAAGTGCGAGACATTTCGACAGGGACTCTTCAGTCAAATTGAAGGGTTTCTGAATGTAACGTTGGGGACCGGAGAAATTGAGTTGAGAATGGTTCGAACGCGTACTTCAATCAGGACCAGATAAAGGCGCAATCTAAATGAGAGAATGAGGGCGGGGAATAAACGGGAAAAAAGTTGATTTTCTTCCCGGCGAGAACCCCTTTCCACTTAGGCTTATGAACCAGAAGTTGGGACGATAAATTGGAAGTATTTATGAGCTCTTTATTCCGCCTATTATTCATATTTATTCAGTTCGGTTTTTATGAGTTTTTCCGAAGACATTTTGTATTTGATATTGTCGATGGAGAAATCCTATGTCGATGGTCGTCCGTATAAATATTAATGGGAGAACTTTTGAATACGTATAATGGAAGGTTTGAGATTTGGGAAAGAAAGTTGAATGTACCTATGAAAAAATTAAGAAAAGTCCTGAGCAGGAGCTTTTGAGCGCTCCTTCATTGGTGGGGCAATAAGAATATTACCTCAAAATTTAATATGGGACTTGAGATTGATACCTTATAATATATAAATGCAGAATCTCAGTACAATCAGAAATATATTCCAAAAATTTTTCAGAAAAGGAATTACCTATGAAAATATAAATTAGAAAAAATTTAATTCCATAGTTCTGATGATGCGAAAATATAAAAGAAATAATCAGTTCTCATCTTATGCTTTCTTAGACGACAATGTGTTGTTAGAAAGCCAGTGTGTAGGCATTATACATTATTCTCCAAAGTTCGAAAGTTACGAAGAATCTTTCTGGAATGATCCATCTACGAAAAATTTTTGTAGAGTGCTTCTGTTTCAGTTTCTTCCTCCTCCAAAAACTCTCTCTTAAAAGTGCATTTGCCCATACCACTCCTTTTCTGGCTGGTGTGTTAATCTCTTCGTTTACTTTGATCTCTATGTGACCAAAAATCCAGACTGACGAGACCTTGTTGTTTTGGGTGCTTCATTGAGTTTTCTTCGGCACTTCCATACTAGCTTTGAGTCTATGACATAGGAGCTCAGTGCTTAAATGACAGCTTGACTACCATAATGAACCACTGTGTCACACCCTTGACAGCTTTATACAGGATGTCTGTAAACAAATGCGAGGGACTTAGGGAGATGATTCTTCAATGAAAATAAGCAGGGGTAGTCCATGTAATTTTTTTCCGAAATTGACCTCCCCTCCAAGATACAGCCTTTGGAAGGCGATGACGAGTTGACAGTTTTTAATTTTTTAGGTGTCCTAAAAACACTGAGTCATAAAACTATACAGAATGTGATTCATTAAGTAGATGTTACTCACACAATTTTTTTGATCCCATTACTTTATTATTAGGGGTTAAAAATAACAACCCCTTATGATTTTCCTTCAAAAATTGTTTTCGTGAGATAGATTTTCGAAAAATAAAATTTTTTTATGGTTGCCCATTCAATTCTGGAGAAAAAAGTCTCCCGCAAAATTTTGATACAGTCTATACTTTTCTCGGAAAAAATAAAAACTTACAAGCAGTTATGATCACTTCATTCCATTTCATCGTATGTTCCATAGGGTTTTGTCCATGCTTATTGATCGAAAGAAAGTTCTATTTGTGGAATTAAAATATTACGGATATATTATACTTTTCTTCCGGAAGTTAGTAATTAAACGTACAGAAAGATTTATAGAACATCTTTATCTCCTGTCATAGACATTCAATATCTTAGAATATTCGTTCTATGGAACACTCATACGATGAAATGGAATGAACAGTGATCCTAACTGCTTGTAAGTTTTTATTTTTTCGGAGAAAAGTATCGACTGTATCGAAATTTTGCAGGAGGCTTTTTTCTCCATAATTGAATGGGAAACCATAAGAGAATTTCATTTTCGGAAATCTATCCCACGGAAACAATGTTTGAACATTGTTATATTATGGGGTTGCTATTTTCATTCCCTAATAATAAAGTTATGAGATCTGAAAAAATTGTGTGGTTTATATTATGTATAATTTCATGACTCATGCTTTTAAGAAGCCGTAAAAACTGCCAACTCGTCATCGCTTTCCTAAGGTTGTATTTTGGTAAGGGTGCCGATTTCGAAAAAAAATTATATGAACTACCCCTGCTTATTTTTATCGAGGAATCATCCACCAAAGTACTTTGCATTTGTTTACAGACAGCCTGTATATTATATACATCTTTCTATTGAAAAACACTCGGAAGGAGACTAACGATCTTAGTGTAGACTTGATTCTTGGCCTGTTTACTTTAGCGTTAAGTGAACTATTACTTTTTCCTCTAAGGTAGACAGCAAACTGAAGCAGTGTGTGTCCCATTACTGTATGATCGAAACTAAAAAATCTAATACATCGTTTTAAAAATATTATAAAAATAACATTTCGAATTCTCCAACCCTATAAAAAGTTAAAGTTTCTTTTCAATCGTTTCATTAGAAAGTTAGAAACGCACGGACTCTAAATCGCGGTCTTTGATCAGATAAAAAGGATAGGATGTCGTTTCATGAATGCAAACGAAAAAATAAATACCAGATAAGATAATTCATGCATAAACATCAACCCATTTTCACTTTTCATTCCCCTTCAAGTCGAAATACCGAGAATCAAACCCCCAACTGGAATGAAATCTAAAATCCTCGATAGTCCCCATTAAATGACAATAGACCTGCGAAATCACTTCCTTTCTCCGTGTTCATGTCATCTATATGCTAAACATCAATCACCGTCTCAAATACACAGAAAATTACTCCGCCCGAAGACGGAAAATCTCAATTAAAGAATTCTGTACAAAATATCGAGGACCCCTTTCTTAAGGATTCGTCCCACGTAAATGAAAAATCGATCTGGACGAAGTCTGAAATTCATCAGTTTGCTGAAGTATTACACAGTAGTTTGATGAGATCCGTATCGACACACCTACTGAGGCTAGAGAAGGAATTAAGGCAAAAAATTTCATTAAAATAGCTGAAAACTTGTCTGAATTCTGTGATGCTGTGCGTTTAATTGGATTTGGATTACCTAGTTGGGATCAGAATGGGGGATGCTGGGTTCTAATTACAAATACCGATTCAGAAAATATTTGAGGTTATAGTGGGGGGTTTAAGTTTCATTTAGGGAGTTTCTAAAATGAATAGGGATGTTGACTCATGTTACGAATTAATATAAATTGAGGTTTTCCTCATAGAAGGGAGTTTTTGCAATCCTAAAAAACCATTTTAGTGATCTTATTATTCTCGTTGAATTAAATAAAGCTGATTTAAATTATGTTATTTATTATCAACTATCACGTGACTGCGAACGCCAATCAGAGGTAGTCCGTATAGTGACGTCAAACTATCCGTATTGTCATTGCAAATTCGAATGTTCGGTGCTCAGATCAACAAAATACATTCATAGGCCGGGTTCCACAAAACTCCAATCACCTTGATTATTGAAATGTTATCATTTTTCTGCAATTTTCAGTTCATTTTTGACATAAACCATCGACTTACTTCAAAACGAACGATTTGATTGCCCAATCAAGCTTTGTGAAACCCACGGTTTTGTGACTTGAACCATAGTAAATATATAGAATATCATATCTATGTTTCGAACTCAAGAAGTTGAAAGCTGAAAGAGAACAGAATAGTTCGATTATTCGTTACAAGAACGATAATCTACAATTTTCTTTATAATGGAGATAGGATTCATCAAGGGTAATAGTAGTAACTTAACGAAGATTGATTCCCTGATGGTCGCAAGTTTCTTTGCTGAAAACAAAGATTTTTGTGCAGTGGAGCTTAAAAACGTAGAATTGTCTCTGTAAGTAGCAAACTTTTAACTCACATTTATTATTACAAATAAAAGGAACACCTCATTCAGCTTTTATAGACCGACATATTCATTTTGAAGGCTTAAATTGAACTTGAAGGAATCAGGCAAAATCAGTTCGCTTTGACAGAAGTCAAAGTATGTTTGCCATAGACAAACTGACAAACTAAAAATTTAGTTAGTCTATGATGTCTATCGTATACTGACGTAATCATCATAACGTGCCGTTTCCGCGGGAAAATTAATTCTCTTTTCTTCAACGTATTTTTTATTGGCAAATACTATATTTTTAAGAAAAAAGTAATATTTTCGTGTTTGTATAGGGTTTATCTATATAATAAAATGAATTCCAAAAAATAGTCAACATCCCTATTATCTTCTACATTTTCATAACACGAATTAGGATTATGCAAAAAAAATATTGACGACCCCTTTCTTGAGGATTCCTCCCACGTAGTGAAGACTCGATCTGGACGAATTGGAAGTCTGAAATTCATTAGTTTGCTGAAGTATTACACAGTAGTTTGATGAGATCCGTATCGACACACCTACTGGGGCTGGAGAAGAAATTAAGGCAAAAAATTCCATTAAAATAGCTGAAAACTTGTCTGAATTCTGTGATGCTGTGCGTTTAATTGGATTTGGATTACCTAGTTGGGATCAGAATGGGGATGCTGGATTATAATTAAAAATACCGATTCAGAAAATATTGGAGGTTATATTGAGTGATTAAAGTTTCATTTAGGGAGTTTATAAAATGTATTATCTTCTACTCTTTTATAATATGAATTTGGATTATGAAATAAAGACAAAAAATGAATGGAATTTTTGTTAATATATAAAACCTATTTCCAAAGTATGACCCTAAGTAGAATCACCTATAGTGAGGCTGAAGGAATTCATCCAGAAAAAAATATTAAAATAGCTGAAAACTTGTCTGAATATCCTGTTTGTTTGATAAGATTCGTCCCACTTAAATAAAGAATCGATTTGGACGAATTGGAAGTCTGAAATTCATTAGTTTGCTGAAGTATTACACAGTAGTTTGATGAGATCCGTATCGACACACCTACTGAGGCTAGAGAAGGAATTAAGGCAAAAAATTTCATTAAAATAGCTGAAAACTTGTCTGAATTCTGTGATGCTGTGCGTTTAATTGGATTTGGATTACCTAGTTGGGATCAGAATGGGGGATGCTGGGTTCTAATTACAAATACCGATTCAGAAAATATTGGTGGTTCAAGTTTCATTTAGGGAGTTTCTAAAATGAGTCTCTGAACCCTTTAGCGTCCACCATTATATAGAAATAATGAAATAATTTAAAAATAATAATTTTATTGGTGAGACTGTTTATTAATTACTGCAAATTCTTGCCTGCTCGACTAGTTTCGATGAGTATCTCTCATAATTCTCAAGAGCCAAGTAACTAGACAAGATGCAGCAGTCTAGCACAGTTCTCCAGCCAGGACAAAGAATCGACCTTGACACATTTTATGGTCTTTGAATATTATATTTTAAAATTTGACTTCATCCTATTTGTGATTTTCCAAAGACCATAAAATGTGTCAAGGTCGATTCTTTGTCCTGGCTGGAGAACTGTGCTAGACTGCTGCATCTTGTCTAGTTACTTGGCTCTTGAGAATTATGAGAGATACTCATCGAAACTAGTCGAGCAGGCAAGAATTTGCAGTAATTAATAAACAGTCTCACTAATAAAAAGGCATTTTTAAATTATTTCATTATTTCTTTATAAAATGTATTCTCTTCTACTTTTTTATAACATGATTTAGGATTATGAAATAAATACAACAATTTAATGGGTTTTTCGTAAATGAGTAAACCTTTTTTCTTAAGTATAGTTTTATGAGATCCGTATCGATACACCTAAAGTGAGGCTAAGGGAATTAATCCAGAAAAAATTATTAAAATAGCTAAAAACTTGTCTGAATTCCGTGTTTGTTTGATAAGATTCGTTCCACTTAAATAAAGAATCGATCTGGACGAAGTCTGAAATTCATCAGTTTGCTGAAGTATTACACAGTAGTTTGATGAGATCCGTATCGACACACCTACTGAGGCTAGAGAAGGAATTAAGGCAAAAAATTTCATTAAAATAGCTGAAAACTTGTCTGAATTCTGTGATGCTGTGCGTTTAATTGGATTTGGATTACCTAGTTGGGATCAGAATGGGGGATGCTGGATTATAATTAAAAATACCGATTCAGAAAATATTGGTGGTTCAAGTTTCATATAGGGAGCTTCTAAAATGAATTCTATTCTACTTTTTCATAATATGAATTAGGATTATGAATTAAAGACAAGAATTTAATGAGTTTTTTGTTAATAAGTAATTTTTTTTCCCAAGTATTGTTTTATGAGATCCGTATCACCTATAGTGAGGCTAAGGGAATTAATCCAAAAAAATTATTAAAATAACCGAAAACTTGTCTGAATTCCGTGAGATGTCACAACTTAGGAAGGTATAATTTTAAGAAAAAAAGTTTATATAAATTTGGGTACGTAAAAGCTTCGTTACGAAGCTACATAGTGTTGAAATTGTTTTTTTCTTCATAACTCTCCTGCAGTTTTAGAGATATACGGTCCAAATTTGGAATGCGAGCTATTTTCAACAGTCTTCATCATTGAATGTCCTGAATCTTAACTGGAATCCACAGGGTTTTTTCTTTTCCGAGCCATGTCTCCTTATTCCTTCTCAAACTTTTTTGCGGTAAGCCACTGATCAGCGTAAAATTAATTTTTGATATCTCCGTTCAATTTGAAAATTTTTTGACTCTTGTAATTTTTTCGTATCTCTAACCGTTTTCGAGTAAAAAATTATTGAACGATTGTATGTTATTCGCCAAATAAAAGAATAATAGAAATACTCCATATAGTCCGTTCACGAAAAGTTGAGCCATCGGTTGGCCATGGAAATTTGGCATATTTCACTGTGTTTATTGAAATTTTAGGTTAAGTTGTTTATTTTCTTGTCAGATTGATACGCAATGTGGTCAATATTGCATAGAGTTCTCTGATAACTCTCAAGCTCGTCGGACCAGGCCGGGTACATTCGGCAACGTTGACTTTATTTGACGTTATGACAGCAAATACTGCCAACTTAAGATAAATAAACAAACGCCTACAATGCGCTCAAACTTTTGTGAACGGGCTCTGGACTATAGGTATGCCCAAAATTTGCTTTTATTTTGATAGCTCGTCATCTGAGACTCGACCAATATATAATATCAAATACAATCGTTCAATTATTTTTCACTCGAAAACGGTTAGGAATACGAAAAAATTGAACGAGTTATAAAAGTTTCTTATTTATTTATTTAGCGTATGGCAACATCACAGGTAGTCACATAACAAGAATAATAAATTACTTATGCCATCTATATTGTGCAGACTCGTGTACACTAGGACCGAGGTTCCTTGTCAATTGGTCCTTAGTTTCTTAATTGGACGAAGATATCAAAAATTGATTTTATGCTGACCAGTGGAGCACCGCAAAAAAGTTTGAGAGGGAAAAAGGAGGCATGGCTCTGGAAAAAAACACCCTGTTGATTCTAGTTAAAATTCAGGACGTGCATTGATGGAGACTGTTGAAAATAGATCGCATTCCAAATTTGGACTGAATATCTCAAAAACTGCAGGAGTTATGAAGAATAAATAACCATTTTTTTTTATTTCAACACCCTGTAGCTCCGTAACGAAGCATTTGCGGATCCATGTTTATATGGACTTTTTCCTTGAAATTATACGTAGATTCATCCCCTTAAGTTGTGACATACTATTTGTTACACCCTGTATACAAAATTTTTTCGGTTAAGTAGGATATTGAAATATTTGGTGGTACAGATAGTAAGATAGCTAGGTATATAATTATTATTATAAGAACTGTGTTTGTTATAGCTAGGTTAGCCTTCCCGTAACTGAGACCATCTAGATCTTTTTTTCTCCACCCTTCTCATTCATAGAACTTCAGGGAGATTTGTCAATAGCGTTGATAAAACTGACAACCTCCTTAGAAGCTTTAGATGTTACTTCTTGGGTATCTAGAACCGGTTACCTCATATGAATTGTTTTAAGACCAGCAAGCTCTTGACACTTTCATATCATGTGTTCAGCTGTTTCTGCTTTTGATCCACAGAGCTGGTGACTTTTCATTTGTCGGAACAAATCATATTTGTATCAACCTAAGATTAGCTCTTGATAGCTTCGAGAGCTTTCTGTTGTAAGCAGTAAGTTGGTCAAATAATCAGAAGTATTTTGTCCTATTTGGTCTGTTATTCAACCCCCATTGCTTGATTACCACTGTCTAGTATTGGTCTTTTCCAAACCCACAGAAAGACTCAGGTCCAGATGTTAACTTTAATGCACTTATTCCAAGTTTATCTGCTTTTTCATTTCCTTCAATATCAAAATACCATGGCACCCACATAGGCACTTCATTGTTACCAAAGACTCCTGCAGTTCCTTTTGAGAAAACAAAAACAATAATTTGTCATTCTATCCATCCATATAAAAAATAAATGAACCATTTCATTTCTCAAATTGCAGTTACATCAACCGAAACATACTTAAAACTTCCATCATATATCAAAGTCAACCTTTCCCTACTTTCTGGAATAACAACACAAATCATACGACGCTTTCACACTCTCCGATGAGATATACCGCAATCTATAACTTTCGGCCGGAATTAAAAGGAACAGAACAAAGAATTCCGCCTCCATTTCTTCTCGACATAATCAAACGGTCGAACGGTCTGTCAAACGTAAGGGCCAACCATTTCTCACGTCACTCTCGTGGTCGTTCGGCTTTACTCTCCGGAGGAGTCAGGGAGGAAACCAATAAGGGTAAGGATGGGATTTCTACTTTCTAGTGCATTCGGATGTCTGGTGGATAAACGGCTTTGACGAGAAGGGTGAGATATATTTTGGAGAGATTTTCCGTATGACGTTGATACTTGGATATGTGATTGTGGTGAATCTTTCGGAAAATCAGGCCTTTGCTGTTTGCAATTAGCTTTGTTGTTGAAATGAAGAAGTTGCCTCTATAGCAATATTCGAATTATTGGTTTTCTGATCATCGATTTTGACTATTATGATCTGCCTAGTGGGATAACATATAGCTATCAATATTGCAAATTCAGCAATGATTGTAGATTCTGTGGGGAAGAGAAGAAAAAGCCGGAAATTACTGGGTTCATAATAATTCTTGAACATGCGCGGAAATGAAGTACAAAACCTCAAAAAGTCACGGTACACAATATACAAACATCGGATGTTATGCTAACCACCTTTAATTTGGAAACGCCCTTTGAAACTGTCATAGCTGACCTTCCTAGTGCAATAAGTTCAGTGAATCGCTTGGATAAAAACCCTTCATAAGGTTTACTGATGGATACAAATTAGAGAGAGGCACAGGCATTGGGGTATAAGCCGTATAAGGACCTAAAGTGAGGATCTCTAACCCTTTCGTGACGGGAACCGCTAAAACGCGTAAATCGCTTACTGACATATACGCGGGAGACGCATATTTTCGAACCCCTCAAAATAGCGTTGAATGGTTACCGTTGTGAGAAAAAGGTTTCATTGTAGTGAGTTTTTAAACTAGTTGGAGAAATAAGAAAAAACTTAATGAAGCTGATTTAGAAGAATATTGCTTAGTCCCAAAAGACGGCAACCGCTAAAAAGCACGGATAATCAAAGGAACTCGGAGGACCTGAAAATACCCGTATATGTGGCACGACTTCAGAAAATAACCCCGTCTCGAAAGGGCTAATGATCTGGGAAGTAAGTTATCTATTTTAAATACAGAGATACTGGAGTGTCTTATAATGAACTTCAAGGGAGCGCACGTCTACATCAACTTGGACAGCCAGACCACGATGAGATACCTGGAATCAAACTTCCACGGGTTTCTACGGTCCTTCGAGTACCGTAACATAAGGCAACTGACAAGGAGCCATAAAGTGACTACTAAGGGTGCCATAGCGTTGTGAGACTGAAGAAAATAAAGAAGCCTATGAACTTGTGAAAAGTGCCTCAAGGTTAACTGCTGATTTATATCCTTTGTAGCGTATGTAAAAGGCAGCAGATGATATTTGTAGGATCTGTGGATCAGAAGCAGAAACAGCTAAACATAGGTATGAAGTGACCAGAGTTAGCTTGTCTAAGAAAAATTCAAATTGGGAAACCGGTACAAAAAGTAATGGCCAAGGCTCCTAAAGATGTCGGTTTTATCAACGCAATTGACGACCTTCTTGAGTTTTCGTGATGATTACCCTGCCATATCGACCCAAGTTCGAGTATTAATAGTTATATGTGCTAACTCACATAAGACCTCATTGGCACAGGGCAGAAGGGTTATCATTGTGCCAATTAACCACATCCAAAAAGTACATACGGGTTAACACCTTCTGGACCTGAGCCTTTCTGGGGGATCCAAAAAGACCTATTTAATTCATCGGTCCAGCAATGGGAGTTCAATAACAGAATAACATCTTGGAGAAATACTCGGGCAAAAATATTTGTAATGATTTCACAAACCTATACCAAAAATCTTCTGAAGTTGCCACAAGCTGAGCTTCGGGCGACTACTGACGGAAAAATATAATTTTTACCGTATGGGAAAGTCAGCAGATGAGGTTTGTAAGCTCTGTGCGTCAGAAGCAGAGACAGCTGAGTAAGTATACAGAGCTGGCAGGCTCAAGAACAATTCATACGGGAACTCACACAAGAACACATTGGCACAGTGCAGAGAGATAGTCACCTCGTAACTTATATAATCAAATAGAACATCACAACACGAACGGTTATAAGGAAGTTTCAAGATTAGTTTAGGCGTTGAGAAGGATATTGGTCAGTCCAACATTCCGAATGATATTAATGTTAAATTCTGATACCCTCAACATGTTCGGCTTTCTTCAGACCCGGAACGTGCCTCCCCTAATTCTTATTCCCCATTGTGGCCGAATTCCCAATAACGGTCGACTTCTAACTTACGTGTTTCGTTTAATCCGATCCCTCACATTAATTTCTCGGAACATCGAAAGGATACGGAAGGAAAGTCTCAGCGGGAAAGCGTGGTATCCATAAGTCCTCATTCACTTAGGGGTTGTATTTACGATTCGAGATATAGCGCCCAACTGAATTATAGGTAGGCAGACTCTTTTCGCAGTTCGATACACATCTTTAGGTTTTTGTGTTTAGTTCGTTAGATATTTTATGTGAACGGGGCGTGAAACAAGCGTTCCAGGGGCAGTCTCTAAGTTCCAACTGATCCTGTATTTTACCCTTAGGAAATGAGGAAAAGGCGAAATTTGTAGCATTGAATAATGAATTGGTTATATCCACTTCTGGAGAAGTCGGTCGATGAAAGAGGCAGCGAGAAATGTAAACATCTCTTATAGTGACATTTGGGATAGAGAATTCCTAAAAACCTTCTTTCTTACTTTCTTCGCAATTGAAAAAACTCTGGTAAGATGAGAAACAGGATGTCGAAAAACGTTTCTCCAATATTAGTAGCCGTTCTTGAAATATTTAAGCAAAATTTGGTTTTCGAACTAACTGCTTGCACAATCAAATACGACATTATCTTGTTATTTCACCACTTAACTTACAATTGAAACATTTTTCTGTCGGTTCATTGAAAAAAATCACCATGATCATATATTTGGGTTCCATATGATATTAACTTTTAATGAATACTTTGCATAACCTGGCCTTTTTTGAAATAGTTCGTAAGTCCTTCTTGGGGCTCTGTACAGGGTAGGCCAAATTTAACACTTTCGAATGGAAACTATCTCTAAAGCCGGTCCCAGACAATGCGTGCATTCGACGAATATTCGGCATTGGCGGTGCTTCGCGTAGTGTGTGGGTGCTCAACTGCGTGTATCATTCGGCATTGGCCTTCTATCCGAAGCCTTGTCGGTACGGGCTGCACGAACCAAAGGAAGACGAAGTACATTCGCGCACATTCGTGTTAGCTCCCAGACAATGTGTTTATCTACGCGTACTATACGGCCTATTCTGTCTTCAGTCAGAGTCGTGCGACGTGATTACACGGTGTTTCTAGCTATTATTCGACTGCTCTCCGCTACTGTTCTATACTGAGGCCGTTTGGCGAACATTTGTCAACAGAATGACGAATGTCGAATATTTCGTGATTGGCGCAGTGTCTGGGAGGGTACCCGAAGGCGAACTACGAAGGCACATTGGCCGAATGCACGCATTGTCTGGGACCGGCTTAACACATCCTCGCGACCTGAGGTCAATAGACTTCTGTTGCTGGAGAGAAAACAACTCGGTCTGGTGACTGGTGCATTGACTGGTCACCTGTTCAACAAACATTTGAAGAGAATGGGATTAACGAGCAGCTCCCTATGCCGGTGGTGCAGTAGCACTGATGAAACGGTTGAGCATATTTTGTTCAACTGTGGCAACCTAACTGAGTTGAGGCCAACACACCTAGGTAATCCAACACCTACTATTCCTATGGTGAGGGGGACCACTCCTGGCAGACTCGCGACATTTCTGTCTTTGTGTCTGAGGAGCTGAGTCTCTTTTGAACGATGCGGGTGAACAATGGGCCACTAGGCCTCAGTTCGGCCGGAAGGCACCGCGCGAAGAAGAACACAGATAGACAAAAAATAGTTTCAGTGTCCGGTGATCGATTTTTATGAAAAACTCAATGGTGAAAACCGCACGTGAATATTTATGTCTATTTCATAGTTACCGAGTAATTCTCGAAAATGTGCATATTTGAAATACTGCTATAACCATTCTTCTGAAAAAAAATTCTATTTATGCGAAAACATCAGTTCGAGAACTTTGCACGTAGAATTGAATGCGTTGGTAATTTTTTTATTGAAATGGGACTCCTCATATATTTTTGCAGATTTGTGTAAATTATGCTGCATTATTGCTTTATTTTGAATCCTCATTCTTTGCAGGTGTAATTACTGTTTGAAAGCTAATAAAATTTTTAATATAAAGTAATAGCAACTAAGACTCGAATCATCGATAACGAGCTTAAAAAACGTTATTTCAACTTTGTTAATCCAAGAAGAAGAGTGAGTATGTTGAGTGGTGAAAACATGTCTAACTGTTCAGAGATATGACGTCGGTGTTTTTTCCAGAATGAAGAACGCAGCCAGAGTGTCTAGAAATGAGCGCGATAAATCTTGTGGGAACGTCCCACTCCACTTGATGCATCATAAAGTTCGGAGCATATATGATACATCATAATTTTTTATTGGAGACCTTCATATGAAAATAACATTACGTATTGCTTTTCGCCTCGTAAAACAGAAGGTTTTTACTGACTAGCAGTATGAAATTCAAAATTCAAGACATGATTTACGCCCTTTCTCTAAGGGGAACAGTTACGGTTTTGAATCTAGAGTTCTAGCACAAACTGGAGTGTGTTCAAGGATGAGATATCTTCGTCCCTGATGATTTCCCTATAGCCCAGCGTTTCTTCTGTTGGGAACCGATGACCAGACTTTCTGTTACGAGACGAGAAACCCTGTGAGAAGATGCAGCCTATCCTTGTTGAATTCCAAGAGACTTGTACCATAATGAACGTTTTCATGATCCTCGCATCGCATAAAAAACTACACTGACCTGCAAAATAATCGATCCACTGAAAAAATCGATAAGGTTTGTTAATTCATAAATATGTTATTTCAAGTCCGATTCGATTGAATTTTTTTTTCAATTGAAGGTATGATAATCTGTAATCAATCACCAGTGTCGAATTGCAAGAAAACTCATCGTTAGTCATTTTATACAGGGTGAAACACAATCTATTTTACTTTACCACCAGCCCTTCCAGTTGTTCCACCGTGTGATTTCTTATTTAATCATCAAGACACATCTTCTCTTGGCAATTTAATTCTTCATTCATAATAATAGCTCGATTCTTGTTGAAAATACAAGGTTTTCAGAACAACATTAAACTCCACAATTCGCTATGGTTATGAAAGTAATTTCACAGATTAAACCTTAAATCCGAACGTTATGAAAATAAACTAAAAACTGAGTGAAAACATAAAACAAGAGAAGTTTCATGTTGTTCGGTATGCACCGTTTATTGGAGACGATTTCGTGCTAATGCTTTATAATACCTGACCGCATTAACCGAATGTGGTTAGGATTGCCATGGAGTATTTAGCAGAGGTTGATATCCAAGCTTTCAACTGGCCTGCTCTTAGGCCGGATTTGAACCCAAATGGGTATGTTTGGATACTCTTCGAAGAAAAATTCCATTTCGCGTTCCAACTCCTGAAAATTTGCACCAGCTCAGTGATGCTCTAATTGATTCAAAACCTTAATGAGGACATGCCTAGACGAATTGCACCTGTTCTGCGGCTGGGCGCAAAACAGTTTGTTTTCATTAGTTCATAATTTTAGCTTTAATTTGTTGAAGTACTGTTGTATCCTTAGCGAAATTCAATGTTTTACTGAAAAACCTCGTATCTTTAAAAAAAACTGAGCTATTGTTTTAAATGAAGAATTAATTTGTCAAGAGAAGATGTGTCTTGATGAAGAAATTACACGGTGGAACAACTGGAACACACCAAGGATGGTTCTAAAGTTAGAGTGAATAATTATGAATTAACAAACCTCATCGATTTTTTGAATGGATCGATTATTTACCGGTAGAGTATTTTGTTGCAGATGACTTGTATTATTTCCCATTTGAAAGTGCCTTTCTCCCTCAATAACTCAATAACACAATTGAATTCGTGAAAACACTCAGACAGTTCGATGGACATGATCTTGTATACACAGCTTGTTTAACTAGCAACCGCCTGGAGAAGGTTGCAACCCCATCAGGAATTTGGATAAGGAAGGTGGGTAGTTTTGTAGCAAAAATGATGCATGGATCCAAATTTGTATAAACCAGCAGTTTGTGTTCTATGAAGTGAATATTTACAAAGTTACAGGACGTTTGTATTGAACTAGGGTATAGTCCGTTCACGAAAGGTTGAGCCGGCGGTTGGCCATGGAAATTTGGCATATTCCACTGTGTATATTAAAATTTAAGTTTATGATGTTTATTTTTCTGTCAGATTGATACGCAATGTTGTCAATATTGCATAGAGTTCTATGATAACTTGCAAGCTCGTCGGAAGAGGCCGGGTACATTCGGCAACATTGAATTTATTTTACGTAATGACAGCAAATACTGACAACTTCAGATAAATAAAGAAACGCCTACTATGTGCTCAACCTTTCGTGAACGGAGTATACAATAATACTAAACGAAACATTCACTTCATAGAACACAAACTTCACGTTCATACAAATGTCAATCTAAGCATTTTTTGGGCTACAAATCTGCCCACTTTCCCTATTCAAATTTCTGATGGGGTTGCAAGCTTCTTCGGGGGCTTGTTAATAGAAACAAGCTTCCCTGTGATCACAAATCGACCTGTCTGAGTATTTTCGCAAATTCTGATTCGTTGTTGAGTTATTGAGAGTATACATTTTTAAATGAGATAACCTGTATACTTCACCAAATAAGTTAAAACAAAAAATAAAACCTTCGGAATTGATCTCACGTAGTTCATTATTCCACGGTAGACCTAACCCGAGACAAAGTGATCAAAGGCTATCTTATTACAAACCTTAAATTTATAGCCCCCCTCTTTTCGTTCATTAGGGATGACTCACCAGAATATAGAATAAAACTGCCATCTTATTTCATCAAGGTTCAATATCTTCGTGTTCCATTATACGAAAAGCCAGAAACTTCCACGCTTTCACCCTCTATATAATCGTCCCCCTCTTGTTCGTCGCGAGAGGGTGCATTTAAAACAGACAAGAAGAGATGGTTGGAGGATTTTCCTGCGGGGCTAGAGTGAAACTATTTTCTTGTAGTCGAGGTTTGAGAGGGCCAACCAGGGAAGGCGTGAAATGGACGCAATTGCCTTCTTTTCGATCGAGAGATTTTGTGTTGATTGGGAGGAACGGAATTGCTTTGTCAACAAAAGTTAGTAACTTATGTCCCATAAGTTTTGGTGCAATTTTCAGAGAACAAGAAAGTGACATAAAATATACATTTGTTTATTGTATTGTGATACACATCACTAAACGTTTCGGAAGCAACGAAATTATCATTTCAAATTGAAATGTGATTTCTCAACTAAGATGATATGTGTAGTAGTTAAATTAGGTTGGTACTTCCCTGATTCGAGTTTGTCCCCCTCAATTCAGAACGTATTATTGGTCTCCAAACATCCTTTATTTCAATGGAAGGCGCACTGATGAGCTGCTTCCTTCAATTTCCTTCATTTCCATCTTCTTTCCTTTGATATTATGGAAGCATCGCTTCATAGATATAATGGTTTTCGTTCATAGCATGTTGGACTAGTTTGGATTTTTCGGTTTCTCCAAGTTGAGCCAATCTCTGGTGTTCTTTGGTTCTAATCCTGAGGGGGCGTTTAGTTTCGCCAATGTAGGATTTGCTGCATTTACAGGGTACTTCATAAATACATTCCATGGTAATATGATTTTCGTCCAAAGGTTTTACTTTCGTGAGTTTTCCCCTGATTGTGTCTTTGGTCTTGAATACATTGTATTTGTTATCAATCCTTGTGATTTTTTCAGACATACCCTTCCACATATGGTATGACAGAGGTTATTGTTTCTGTAGGATCATTATCTATTCTTCAAGCCTCTGTTTTTGTTTCCCCCGGTTTTCTGGCTACATCGAGAATCTTCTTGGGGGTTTTTGTGGTGATGTTGGATTCCTCATTACGATCAGGGAAGTAGCAACCTAATTTAACTACTACACATAGCATCCTATAGTCCGTTCACGAAAGTTTGGGCGCATAGTAGACGTTTGTTTATTTATCTGAAGTTGGCAGTCTTTGCTGTCATAACGTAAAATAAAGTCAACGTTGCCAAATGTACCCAGCCTCGTCCGACGAGCTTGCGAGTTATCAGAGAACTTTATGCAATATTGACATTATTGCGTATCATTCTGACAACAAAATAAACTACATAACCTAAAATTTTAAAATACACAGTGGAATATGCCAAATTACTATGGCTAACCGACGGCTCAGCCTTTCGTGAACGGGCTATAGTTGAGAAATCATGTCAGTGACCTCTAACACAGAATTTGTAAAAATTCAATTTTCTGACAGCTAATGTCAGAAGCTAGTCGCATTAATTCTGCTGAATTTTAAGTTCAATTTTACGAATACCCTGAGGACGGCTTGCCGAAACGTTGAAGAGAACAATCCAAGATAATGGAAACAGCCCAAATAATCTTTTAGCTCCATTATACGAGTATCTTAAATGATTTTTTCTGGGAGTCTTTAGATATGTCCATTACATCCAATTCGATCCTCCCTTCACAGCCACGCTTCTCCCTTCCCAACATAACACTCTCTAACGAAACAAATGACAGTAAACATGAGTGTACCCACACTCGTATTTTCCTTCAAAAACCTCATATTTCCAAGCAGAACGACTCGGCAGTAGACAGAATCATTTCAGAGAATGTGAGGGGGCCCCATTCTTTCGCGTGCTCTGAACACATTCCCTTGTTTTTTGATAACTAATAATTCATTCTCCGACAAATTGGGGTACATTTTGGGGAACCTATTAATGTGGGAAATGGGGATGGACTAGCAGCCACTACCTTGGGGTCTCTATTCCCGACAATTCATTTCCGAATATTCCAGAATGTTTTTTTCGAAACGTTATGAAACACGCAATTTTAATTGGTTTCGTGTGAAATTACTCCTGGCATTTCCTAGACCCGATTTGAATTATAAAACTGAAAGAGAAAATTTAATTGATGTTAAATGTTGACAGGGTAGAATTTGTATTGCCTCGTAAGATTTATTCAGGTGGAGTAGTTTTTGCAAAACTGTGTGTCAATTATCATAATTTTCGACTTGAGCCATTGTATAATATATCCGCCCTTATACAATGCTTGAGTCTATTAGCGTAGAAAGGGTGTGATTTCCCACACCCCTAGCGATCGGCTATCACACTTCCTGCTAAGCTAAGAGGAACATTCACTCATCCCGGATAGCAAATATCCGGGGGAATGAGCTCTGAGGTCTTCCGTGTTCTTCTTCTACTGGGTCCTGGGTTGTTTGTTCTTCGTTGCTTGGTCCTGGATTTCCGTTTGATGTCCTGGTAGTCGGTTTCGCGATGTTTTTCTCCACGGTTGTTCCTGGTGTCCGTCGTGTCCTACAAACTTCCTTACCATTCTAGCAGTACCAAGAAGTACTGATTTTTGCATAACTTCGTACAGATTTTCATCCAAGTCTAGTTCCATTAGGTTGGACTTGAGACTCTTAGGAATAATTCCTGTGGTCGATATGAGAATAGGAATGGTTCTTGTGCTGGACATTTCCCATTGCCTTTTGATCTGAAGTTCTAGATCCTGATAATTCGATATTTTCTCAGCATACTTTGGAGGTAAGTTATTGTTATTTGGGATGGCTACATCTACAAGGATTGCTCTTCTCTTCCTTTTCTTGACTAGAATTATATCTGGCCTGTTATCAGCAACTATTAAGTTTGTTAGTACTGTGCGGTTCCAGTATAGCCTGTTGTGATCGTCCTCCAGTATTGGATGGCGAGCTCCTGATTTTTCAAATTGCATCATGCCGACTCTTATATTATGTTCCAGCAAACATTTGGCAGTCTCCTGTAATATGTTGGATTGGTTCTAATGTTTGGCATCTATAACGGCATCTATTGTCGGTAAGGCTGATATTCTTCATGATATATTTCTGATAATTTTTGTTTGCACTACTCGATCTTGAATGACAAGGAGAAAGCCTTCTATTTCAGGGAATAATCTTCCAGAAATCAGCCAGTAGTTCGACGCAGGAACATGTTCCTGGGTGACTTCGTTCAGGTGTCATCCATGCAGCGGTTTTTCTCTTCATCTTTGAATTCTATCATCACTTGTTGTCTGTGTGGTGTTTTCATGAGGATGTTCACTTAGTCGTAAAGGTGTTGAATCATCTGCTTTACACAGTATCTTATGCAAATCTGATGTGTTCGACTTGTCTACGAAGCATTTTCTTGAATTGTTTATTTGTTCAGTTGCCATTTCTCTTATGTCCACAAAGCCTTGACCGCCATGAACTCTAGGAATCGTTGTTCTTTCAGCACAGCATTTATGATGGTTCTTGTTGGCTTTTGTACTGAGTGTTCTCATTTTTTGTTGGAGTCGATCGAGATCTGTAATACTTCACTTCACTATTCTAAAAAAGTAGGTGAGAGTGTATCAAATTGATTCATTATCCTCATGTTTTCAACCCACTTTCTAGGCAGGTGCTGCTCGTGCAGGATTATTTATATTCTCAGGGGTTGTTGGTTAGATTGAACAGTGCATTATATTGGTGCACCAGATCTCGCCTTTTACAGAACATTATATTATTGTTCTGTTCTTTTTAATTAAGTTTGTAATTTGTATGTAATATTTTGGAATAAGGACCTTCATCATTATTATCGATTTGAGCCTATTAGCGTAGTAAGGGTTGTGATTTTTTACACCCCTAGCGATCGGCTATCACACTCCCTACTAAGGGAACTCTCACTCATTACGTATAGCAAGTATCGGGGGGATTGAGCTCTGAGGTGTTCGGTGTTCTTCTTCTATTGGCTCCTGGGTTGTTCGTCCTTCGCTACTTGATCCTGGATTTCCCGGCTGACGTCCTGGTAGTCGGTCTTGCCATATTTCCCTCCATGGTTGTTTCGCTGTCCATCGTGACCTACAAACTTCCTTAGCGTTCTAGCAGTACCGAGAAGTACTGCCTTTTGCATTACTTTGTACAGGTTTTCATCCAAACCTAGCTCCTTGATATTGGAATTGATGCTCTTAGGAATAATTCCTGTGGTTGATATGAGAATGGGAATGGTTCTGGTACTAGACATTCCCCACTGCCTTTTGATCTGAAGTTCAAGCTCTCGATATTTTGATATTCTTTCAGCGTACTTTTGATGTAAATTGTTGTTATTTGGCATAGCTACGTCTATAAGTATTGCTATCTTCTCTTTTTTCTTCAATAGAATTATGTCTGGCCTGTTATTAGCAACTGTAAAATTTGTAAGTACTGTGCGATCCCAGTTTTGCATGTAATGGTGGTTCTACAGTATTACTTCAGGCTGATACTTATAATATGGAATTGTTTCGGATTGCAGCATTTTCAGTTGGATGGCGAGTTCCTGATGGAGTATTTTACAAACTGCATCATGTCGACTCTTATATTCATTTCTAGCAAATTTGGCAGCTTCTGTAATAGGTTGGATCGTTTCTGATGTTGGCATCCGTAGCGTATCATCGGTGAGGCTCCTATCCTTCATGATGTATTTCTGAGTTTTTGTTTGCACTACTTGATCTTGCATGGCAAGGAGAAGACCTTCTGTTTCAGGAAACAATCTTCCAGAAGTCAGCCAGTAGTTCGAAGCAGGAATGTCGACATGTTCCTGGGTGACCTTGTTCAGGTGTCTTCCATGTAGGGACTTTTTTTCTCCATCTTTGAATTTTATCACTATTTTTTATCCACTCGGCATTTTTGTTGTAAGTAGTAGGTGTTGACAGTTGTTCGGTCCAAAATTCCTCCATGTAATCCTTATTCGGTTAGATGTTTGGGGAGTTCTGTTGTTTTCCATCCAGATGTCTGTAGAAATTTTTCTCGGGGTTTATTATTATTATTAATATAATCTAATGTAATCAACTGGGACGTTCATTTCCACAGCAACATGAATTGCTTCTTGCAACGACGTCTCCAAAACTAACCGAAACTACACCTATACAAATGGCTCTATCTACCGAGTATAATCGAACGCTGATTACACCATTAATCTTGACTTAATCCAACAACAGATCAATATTAATTATGGCCCAACTATTTCAATTTTCTAAATGACGATAATTCTCACCTACATCATTTATGGTAATCCTGCGGGATCTCCTAGCGGAACTAATCCTTCTTTTGTGCCACTAACGCCGAATTTTCGGAAGCCTCGTCCACATTTGGCCTGGATGTGGCAAGAATTATGCTTTGTTGAGGATGAAGCTAATCCTTGGCTGAAGGATCACAATGTGGTAATTTCCTTAAACGGCGTACGCTATTTTATAGAGGGGGGATTACGCTGTATGATGACTTTGTTTTGGTGCTCAGAGTCGGGCCTGTGGGGGGTTAATTTTTGGCACTTTAAGGGATACTCTTCTTCTGGGAAATGAGAATGAAAATAATATACTATTGAGTGAGTGGATTTAACTTTGAGAATCATTAAAATCATAATGTGACAAGCAAATTATTTCAACATATTAGAATTTTCAATACTTTCAGAAAACCTATTATTCAAGATAATCCATTGAGAACTTCACAAGAAATAGAAATCTGTATTATTTTATACATATATTTATTATTCAGTAGGATAGTTGAAATCATTAGAGATTCCTAACATCCATGACAAAGCTGAAGAATCAATATCTGTAGGTATTTGCTTTGGTAACTTCTAATGAAAACTATTATTATTATTGAAGAACTGGTGTCCTAATGGTTAGGTTAGGCTTCCGGGAACTGCGGCCATGTAGATGTTTTTCATGAATCAGTTAAACTTAACTGGTGCATTAACACTACGAGCTTTCTACAAAAATCTTTCTTTTGAAAAGTTGTTATCTTATAGTACTTATCAATACCGCAAACCCGCAAAATGATGATTAAATATGCCACTGAAATGAAACTCTCTTCCTGCTTATCTTGGATGTTTCTTGATTTCTTCCAGTTTCATGTAACAATTATCACTTTTTCGATATTAATCTAATGAAATAAAATGGTTTTCCAATAAGCGGTGTAATTTCAATATTTAAAAAATGCCATTTTTCAATATATATGATCGGATGTTTATTTCATTATAAAGAAGAAGCTATGCCGTTAATAGTGGACAATAACATCAGGCAAATGACCACCACGACCACGCTTACAGGACCATACCCTTTTAATGAAATTTTCCATAACCGAATCGCAAAGAGGCTGCCCTATGTCTTCGATAGCCTCTCGAATTCCATCTTTTAGGTCTTTGAAACGACGCTAGGCTATTGGCGTAGACCTTCTCTTTCACGTAGCCCCAAAGGAAGAAGTGCAAGGTGTTAAATCACAAGATCTCGGTAGACAATTGTTATCACCTCTTGGAGAGATAACGTTGTTGATGATCGGCCGGCTTGAGTTCTTGTGTAAACTGAACTTTATAAGCCTTAAGACCCAAATCTTTATGCAAAATACGGTGTAATGATGTTTGTGGAGTGCCTAATTTCAAAAAACGACGAGGAATGGACAAATCTGGGTTTTATTCAACACTTTCTTCTACAGCAGTAATATTCTCGGCTGTTCTTGAGCGACGTGCACGGGTTTTATTCTTCACATAATAACTTGTCCCAACAGCTCCAATTTGTCCACCAACCTTTATTGAGGTCCGACAAGGTGCTTCACGGCGACCCAAAAATGTTCGAGTTTTACGAACCATCTCTGCCAAATTTTCACCATTTTTATAGTAAATTTTAATAATTTCAGTGCATTCTTGAAGCGTGTATCGTTCCATTTTTATTAATGGCGTAGTTTCTACTTATCAAATGTCAAAAAATGACAGCTTCAAACGTGACATGTACCGAAATAGCGATTAAAAATAACACTTTTCATTGGAAAACTCTTCAAATACCCATTATTTCAATTATAATTTCCATCAGATAGACAGACGGAATTCATGAAGAGTCCAAGTTTAAAAGCAATCGACTGCATTCTCAGAAATTAATTACCAGCCATAAGCGTCAAGGAGTCAATTTCTCATCACAATCCAGCTAAAACTTTTCAAATTTTGTCCCTTCCTCGGACCACTCACTGTTCCCGTACGTTCTTCACGCGAAGTTCGACGTCATCCTATTATCGTGAACGACTGAACCATAGATAAATAAACTCTCTAGATGCCCAACGCACGTACTAAGAGGTGGTTTCACGATCATCAGAGACACCAAGCGGACGGTCGCTTGAACTACTGGTTATATGGCGGGAATTTGGCGGGATTCAAATAATATCGTAACGCTTTCATCCTGGATTAGTCGATTAAAAAATTGTTTATTGTCAAATCCAATTTGCTTATTATCATTCACTTGAATTTTAAGCTGAATGATAATAAGCCAATTGGACATGACAATAAACATTTTTTTATTCGACTTAACTCAGGAACAATTTTATTAGCTAAGAGATATTTTAGTTCATCTTGAATTTATTTAGAGGCAGAAATATGAAAAATTATTCAACGAATTATAATATATTATGAAAATAATTACAGTAGGAAAAATACATAAATAATATACAATACAAATTGAAAAGGAAAAAATGACATAACAAAAGAAATGTGTACAGTAATATCTTATGAGACTTGAAAAAGATAAATTGAAATTTACAACTGAGGGTATTTGTAAATATAAATACAGATAAACTTGATATATTCATCAGATTTGATCAAAATATTAGAACAGGCTATAGTCAACAAGAGTGCATTTTTCAACGATATTTGAGGCAGTAATGGTAATAGAAAAAAATACGTACAGACCAAATTAAAATCTAATAGAAAAGTATTCTTCAATATATTACTTGATACATTCATCAGATCTTATGAAAGTATTAAAACAGTCAATAGTCAACAAGAGTGCATTTTTCAACGATATTTGAGTCAATAATGGTAATAGAATTATCAACTGTGAAAAAGCGGAGCAATACTGGTGTTGGCAAATCAACAATGAAAAGAAAAAAAATGCAAAAACTGTCTATTCACATGAGGAATAAGGAAAAATTTGTAAATCAGAGAATTTTTGCCCCTCTTACGATTCTTTTCTTTTGGGAACAAATTCACTGAATAATTTTCACGATATTGCTGAAATATGAGGCCAATCCATCACTGGGATACTTCAGCCTGCTGGTGTTTCTTTAGCTGAAGTTCTGGCATTGGAGGATGTTCCTGCTGATGTTTCTTTAGCTGAAGTTCTGGCATTGGAGAATGTTCCTGCTGGTGTTTCTTCAGCTATAGTTAAAGAATAAAATATTAAATAATTTCATGTCTATGAATATGAATTACATAATCGGATGATATATTACAATACGAATTATTCGATACAATTATTAGGGCTATTTATTTATTTATCAATATAACTGTTACATTGACGTATACATAAACATCAATGAACTGATATTATATTATGTATCACTCACAAAAAAGACTTCTTTACATTAACCTATTATTATTATGAACTAAATCAATATTGCGATGAAATTTGCATCAGAAAAAAAATAAACATTAATTATTTCAGTACTCACATAGTTCAAGGGAAATTTCAACATTAATTTCTAAAGCTCTGGCTTTGGAGGATGTTCCTGCTGGTGTTTCTTCAGCTGAAGTGAAAGAATAATCATAATAATCAAATATATGAAGATGGTATTTCAATATCTCTGTCTGGCGAAAGCAGCAAATTTCCAGTACCTGCAATAATTATAAAGAAGATAGTACACATAATTATTTAAAAATCTACAGTATTGAGTACCGGTTAAGAATGACAAACGTAAAATATATAATACTAAATTCACGTTCGAAATAATGGAGATACTACATGATTTAAGGTAGCAATTACAGCATATTTACTAATATTAACACAAATACTAACCTGAGGCAGATCCATTATGAATATAAAGGGTTGGTAGTGCATCTATATGCAATATCTTTGTTCCTGATAATACATATTTTTCCTCAAAATGAATATGAGACGCTTTTTGCCACAAACATCTTCTGGAGTCATTGCGTTTAGATTTTCATCTTGTAAAATATCTAACCACTTCTGGAATCTAGAGAAGTCCTTCTTGAAATAAGGGAAACGATGCCTGGGAAGGGCGTTCACCTTACAACCGTTAACTGCACATTTAGTAATGCCCATGTTGAAAATATTAAATGTTTATTTCTTACTCTGAGGCTGGAATTGTAGACAACTTATTATTATATTATTTTATGTTCTGTGACTTATTCGTTCAAGAAACGAACTGATTTCGAGAATTTCGTTCAATTTATCAACTTTTCGGCGCAGACATTCACAAAAAACCAGTTCAAAATTTTCATGTTTATCTTTCTACGGCCATATAACCAAGATGATATTTCAAATGACAGAAAACCTTAAAATTTATACTCTAGCGGACGGTCGCTCGAACTAAATATATGAAACCAAAAATATCGGCTAGTTGGGCATCTAGAGAGTTTATTTATCTATGGACTGAACGCAGGCAATGATTAATAACGCCGCCATTTACAACGAACGGGAGGGTCAGGAGGTTTTGGGAACAGTGGAGGCCCGTCTGGGGAGGCGGCGCTTATTGTGCCGACCCCGAAAAACAAAGGCGAAAGTACCTATATGGATACTTTTTTCTTATGGTTTGTTGTTCTTGAATGATATTGCTTTCTATTTCGAAAAGAAAAGGAGAATGCAGAATCCTTCTAGGTTAATGTCAGAGGCAGGAAGACAAAGAAATGTTTTCCACACAATATATTCCATCAATATTCGAGTTGATCTCTTTTGATTCGATGAATTTCATGTATATATGTAGTTCAGGAGTTACTGCCGGAGTATCTGGGCGCAGGGCGTGTCAGATATATTTCTTAAATACTTGATCCCTAAATAAAAAAAGGGAAAAATTTCTATGTCGATCATAGTCCACATTTATTGGTGATTTACTTTTTGAATCGATCAAAGCCTACAAACGCTTGATTCACTGGGAATGCGAATTGCCACTCAATGCAATTGAGCTAAGTAGTTAGGTTAACTACTTTGTATGGGTACCTGGCAAATTGCTGAAATACAAAACCATGCCGAATCTCCTGTTTTACTCAACCAGCTTGATCAAAACGCCTTCTTTCTAAGTAATTAAGAACTGAAGAAAATGACGCACAGGAACATGAAAAAAGTCCCTGATGATACATGTCATTTTTACCAGGAACAGATTTCAAACAGAGAATCCCGAGACCACGCAACCAACAAAATAATTTAGTTCGAACTGGGCTTCCTGTCAGCCACTAGCATTTATTATACCATTCTACGCAGAACGAACGATTATGAGCAGAATTAATAATTGAATTTAGCATTGCTGGTCGAGGTTCTTGAGTTATAAAAATTTTATCATCGTAAGGCATTTTACTGAATTTATTATTCAAAATAAAATCTACAGGACTTTGCGTTACTTTAAGTTCATTACTTGCATTGTAATGGTCACTTCTTGTTTCCGTTTTCATTTTTCTTGCTGAAATATTAAAATCTTACCTACAAACTTTTCAGAAAAATGTCACAAAACCACAAACCGCACGCTGAGAGGATTATTACTCCGTTAATAAAAAGGGAGGGAATCAAAACAACAGCTGATTTCCATCAACGATCGCTGGGGTTGATTCAAATCGATCGGACGTTTCGGCTAAGCACGTTCGCCTAGAAGCGAAAATAATGCCGCGGAGCCGGGCCTCCGACACGTGATCTACAGCTTGAATTTTGAGTGGTTTCTGCACCGTTCATTTAAAGGAGTTTGAAATGTTACATTCTACAGTGACTATATTACCATGGTAATAGGGTCACTATATTACATTCTAACGAATCTCGACTCGTAGAGACGAGCCTCCTTGGAGCAGTTTGCTTGCCATCCGTTACCCTGTGTTGCGTGTTGCGGATAATGTATGAATGTTTTAGATCACTGAGTAATGAACATATGTTTATTACTTTGAGATTTGGATAGTAATAATAATAGGAATAATACAGATGAAGAAATGTTGTTATTTTTATTTGACCTTGAATTTTAAATTGAATAAAATGCAGTGAAATTAGGAGAGGCTTCTCCTCCTCTGCCTTCTTGGAGCAGCCGATACTGCTCTGATCTAATCTAATCTAACTCATACTTTGGGCCCATCGCCAAATATTCACGAGTCGCCCCTGCTCGAAAAAACGTTTTTACATAAGTGGTTGAAAAGGTAGGCCGAAAAAATCGAATTAATCATACTTTCTCGCGCGGCTTTGAGAATAATTGAAAACCTTAACGATATTTTCATCTTTGAGCTGGAGGTTTGCGTTTTCTCCATGCGATCTGGATTTGACAAATGAGGTCTTAGTTTTCGATTGCCAAGAGATTAGAGATGGTGGAATGTACGATAAGTAGGCGCTGTTGCCAAATTTTCGCCCTAAATTTCCATATCATTGAAAGATTGGTATAATAATTCAGGTTATATGGTTATAATATGATATTTGAAATATTATGATTAGGTCAATTCTGCATAAATAAAAATATTTCAATGGTACATTGTAGATGTGTATTTTTCCCACGCGAAAATGATTACATCAACATTTTTGAACGTACAGAAATAGACATCTTGATATATCTTTTCATAAGAATAGATCATCATTGGCTCTTGATGTTTCATACCTAGAATTAATGATTGATAATGATAATTGAAAACAATTCAGACTCTTTAACTTTAATAAAAGCAACACTAACTGAAAATATTTGGTCATTGTTGACTATTCTCGGGAAACAGATCTACTTTTTATTCGTGGAGTTTTTAAAAAAATTTCTTGATCTTTCTTTAGGCTTCATTCAATTATACACTCAGGTTTTCTTCGTTTCAAATTATAAATATGGAGGGTTATTTTGAATAGCCCACTATTTCGTTAGATGTCACGTTTGAAGCTGTCATTTTTTGACATTTGACAAGAAGAAACTACGCCATTAATAAAAATGGAACGATACATGCTTCAAGAACGCATTGAAATTATTGAAAAACACTATAAAATGGTGAACATTTGGCAGAGACGGTTCGTAAAACTTGAACATTTTTGGGTCGTCGTAAAGCACCTTGTCGGACCGCAATAAAAAAATTGGTAGGAAAATTCGAGCTGTTCAGACAAGTTGGTGATGTGAAGAATAAAACCCGTGCACGTCGCTCAAGAACAACCGAGAATATTGCTGCTGTATCCGAAAGTGTGGAAGAAAACCTAGGATCGTCCATTCCTCGTAGTTCTTTGAAATTAGGCATTCCACAAACGATAGTATTGATCTGCACAAGGTTAACTTTCAACAAGACGGCGCTATATGCTACACAAGCAATGAAAATATTGATCTTCTGCAGGAAAAGTTTCCAAACCGTGTTATCTATCTAAGAGGTGATCACAATTGACCACCGAGATCTTGTGATTTAACACCTTGCGACTTTTTCTTTTGGGACCACGTGAAAGAGAAGGTCTACGCCAATAGCCCATCGTCAATTCAAGACCTCAAAGATAGAATTCGTGAGGCTATCTAGGACATAAGGCAGCCAATTTGCGATTTTGTGATGGAAAATAAAAGAATATGATCCTGTAAACGTTCTTTATAATGAAATGAACATCCGATTATGTATATTGAAATATGGCATTTTCTTTGAATATCAAAATAACATCTCTTATTGGAAAAGCCTTTAGAAATAGCCTAAAAATTATTCCATGTTTACTGTGTTGAATATTTTTATGTGAACGTAGTCAAGTATTTTTTCTTTTCCATTTGTCTATAAAAATGTTTCACCGATATGAGACAAACTTCTTTTTTAATCATCCACACATCCCGCGCGCATCATTCGTATATGGAGTTATCCACTGTAATCCGTAACCAGCAAAGAAAAAACATACCAGACCCAATTTTCGCCATCATATGGAACAGCGACGGAAAAAAATGGGATTATCCCATCCTGCTCCATCTCATCTGTTCACTTGACAGATCACTGAGAGGAAACCGGGATGGGGAAATGACACAATAAATAGATTTTATGAATAGCAAACGGGCGCCAACTGAAAATTTATTACAAATTGGCCACTGCCGTTTCGAAGGGAACCGATGTGAAGTTCTCTTCTTGCTGGAAACGAGCCAAAAAGGAATTTTATGTACGCTTGGAGCGATATAAATATTTCACAACCACAACTCAACTTCTTCTCGAAGTTTTGCTTTATTCGGATGCTTATTCCTTGGAAAACAACGTTTTCGCGGTCGAGTATTCTAACTTCGGATGGAGTAAGATTGAGGGAAATTCGAGTAATTAAGTTTCGATGAAAAATAGTTGATTTGATGCACTGCGCTTCCTGTAGTTGTGACAAATAATCCAGTTGAATGATGCAGTTTTATAGAGAGATGTTTTGAATTTATTCTCGCAGTTTCTGCAGAGCAAATTAATTTACTTTTCAATGATTTGTTACGTGTAAACAAGGAAGACTGTCTAATCAACTTCTCCGCTCGAAGTTTTGCTATTCATTAACTTCTCAAAGATTCGAAACGAAGACAGAATGTCTAATTTTTCGAAGAATTATATAGTTAGGTTTTCAATACTGTTCATTAGGTACATTTGCCACTTATGGGTGGGATGGGTTCACTTATTAACCAAAGTAATCAAGTTGATATACGAACCATATCCTAGATCAGCTGTATACAACTGTATACACGAAACGTTGAGCTATCGGTTGGCCATGACAATTTGGCATATTCCACTGTGTATATTAAAATGTTAGGTTATGGTGTTCATTTTCCTGTCAGATTGATACGCAATGTTGTCAATATTGCATAGAGTTCTCTGATAACTCGCAAGTTCGTCGGTCAAAGCCGGGTACATTCGGCAAAGTTGACTTTGTTCATCGTTATAACAGCAAATAGTGCCAATCTCAGATAAATAAATATAGGGGAGAGTCGGGTAATTGTGCGCAGCGGCTAATCGTGCGCATACCTTTATTTCCACAATTGGGTAATATAATTTCGTATTCATCATGCAGAAGCCATCTCTTGATGAAATTATGTTGTTTCACATACAAAAAGGGTAAGTTACTGCACCTTTTATATCCAAAATGACCACTTGGTTGTTCACGTATGTGTTGCAGTAGTGAATGTCTCAGTGAAAATAAGCCGTAAGTATTTTAATTTTTACATTTTCAAAAAACCGTTTTCGTCAATAGATTGCTTAATTAGTCTCCTTGGCACTGATATATTTAGTTTAGGCAAAAAAAGTTTTTTTACTGTTTTATAGAATTCGAAAGTTGAACTACTCATTTCGGTTAATTAGGCGCAGTGCGCAGGATTAGCCACTAGTGCGTACAATTAACCGCCATGTATTCAGCATTGTTGACATGGCGCTTAAAATAATCGCTTATGATATTTTTCATTGTTGAAGATGCCGAAATACCAACGTAAAACTTCTAAGGCTAGGTGCACTTCTACAGCCAAGGGTAGCTAAACGACAAAATCGTAAAAAAGATGTATGAAATATTGACAGATACGCCGAACCGAGAAAATTCAGGAAACCGCAATAGCAAAAAAGTCATTTAGGCACGGTTAATTGAAAGAAAAAGAAGAACAAAGTAAAAATAGGAAAAATTTTATAAAAGACACAAAGCAAGTCAGAAGAGAAGTACAAAAAGAAAATTGTTCGAAGAGAGCAGTGAATCTGAAGATATATCAGAAAGAGAGCTTTATAATGATGACGAGTTGGACGATCGGGAAACGGAAGACAATGAGTTTCGTTTATTTATTATTTTTTCTCTTATTCAATAAAAGAATACCTTCTCATGTCCAAAAAATTGTGTTATTGGTTCCTGTTTTCAATGCGCACAATTATCCTACCTATGCGCACCATTAGCCGCACACTTCGGGTAATTGTGCGCAATGTTCATTTTTCAAATTTTATATTTTAAACTCATAACATGCATTTTTATTTCAAATATACTAGAGCAACTTATAGCCAAACCATTAAAGAATCTGGACGAAAAATCTAGAAGTTCAATCGTTTGTAATTTCTGAAATATTTCAATTTTGGCTTAGGTGCGCACAATTACCCGACTCTCCCCTACGCCTACTTTGCGCTCAATAAAATGTGAACGGGGTATAATTTTATTCCGGTGAGTTCGGCAACCACGGCCTCTCGTCAGTCATTTGCATTTCATCGTTGCGTTTACTTATTAGTCGTGATGATTGTGGGTTTTCTCGAATATTTTTGGTGATGTGAAGAAAATAATCAATTAAGTAAAGAGCAAATATTTAATCTGCGTGCGGTTTGTGCTATCCAAACGGCTGTCGACGAAAATTTCGAATTTTGTTGACAAGAATGACAAGGGACAAACACAAAGCTGGTCACCTGAAATATTAAAAACCGCCAGTAACCGCTCGACGATATACAGACGATAACCTATATTAGTCTTGAGTTGACTGAAAACATTTTTTGTGAAGTTATGCAGTTTAGACATTTTTCTATTACATAATTTTTTCTTATCTCAAAATGCGGTTTGCGATATAGTACTAGTTTGGTGCAAATTTGTTGCTCTGGAGTGATTTGGAGAAAAAGTGCATTTTTTCCCCTGAATTCTTGAATGAATTCAAGAAAAAATTGCCGACACTTCTCCGAAAGTAACATATTCTAAGAATTTTTACATTACTTTCTTCTGTTTGCTATACAGGATGTCTGTAAAATGCGAGAGACTTCGAGAGATGATTCATCGATGAAAATAAGCAGGGATAGTTCATATAAAATTTTTTCGACCCCCCTTCCAAGATATAGCCTTTGGAAGGCGATGACAAGTTTTAAATTACAGCTTCTAAAACACTGAGTCATAGAACCATACATTATAAAACCACTAAGTAGATGTTACTCACACAAATTTTTGAATTTTCATTATGGGTTGAAAATAACAACCTCCTATGATTTTCGTTAAAAATTGGATTACGTGGGATAGATTTCAAAAATTTAATTCTCTCATTGTTTCCCATTAAATTCTGGAGAAAAAAGTCTCCTGCGAAATTTCGATACAGTCGATACTTCAATAAAAACTTACAAGCAGTTATGATCACTGTTTATTCCATTTCATAGTATAAGTAAGGATATATTGTATGTCAATGACAGGAGATGAAGATGTTCTACAAAAATTTTTGAAGGTTTAATCGCTAATTTCCGAGAGAAAATTATATCGTAATATTTTAATTTCACAAAGAGAACTTTCGTTCGATTAATGAGCATAATTGAAAAACCAATTTCGAGCATAAAAAAAATCTAGAATATTCATTCTTTGGAACATACGATGAATGGAATGAACATGATCATAACTGCTTGTAAGTTTTTATTTTTTCCGATGAAACTATCGACTGTATCGTAATTTTGCAGAAAACTTTTTTCTGTAGAATTGAATGGGAAACCATAAGAGAATTTTATTTTTCAAAAATCTATTCCACAAAAACAATTTTTGAGGGAAAATCATAAGGAGTTGTTTTTTTCAACCCCTAAGAATAAGGTTATGGGATCACAAAAAATGTGAGTAACATCTTCTTAATGAATCATATTATGTATAGTTTTATAACTCAGTGTTTTTTTGGGGTCGTACTCATAGTTCGCCCTCAAGGGTGAGTGAGAGTTTGTATCGCTCTTATGAATACTGGCCATAAAGATGACCTCAACTCTTGATCACCCTCAAGGGCGAACTATGAATACGGCACTTAGGACTCCTAAAAAAATTACAAACTGTCAATTCGTCATCGCCAAGGGGAAGTCGATTTCGAAAAAAATTCATATGAACTACCCTTGCTTATTTACATCGAGGAATCATCTTCCTAATTCCCCTGCATTTGTTTACAGACACCCTGTATATAGTTAACAGTTTCTGTACCCGAAATATTGAAATATATCGAACAAAAATTCGAATGACATTGCCATATTAACAAATTTTCAGTAAATTTGTCAGATTTCTGACAATTGCTTCATCGCCAAAAAGTTTTTCAGTATTTTCCTCAGATATTTTTCATATCTTTTCGACCAAAGCTACTGATGGAAAAAGAAGGGGCAATATTCGACGACATAGGATTCTTTGACTTAAGAAAATATGGGGTCAGTAAACCCATAAAAGCAATGCTTAGGGAGGACTACAAAGAGCCGCAGAAAAGGATGGATCTGTATGAGATAGTCGAGAAATATCGATTTGGTAATAAATCCTTCGTTGAGAGTTTGGCTGAACTTGATCCTGAAGAGGGGCATGCTGATGGTTTCGCCTATAATTCCAACATAAGATTGGTTAGACAGAGGAGAAAAGGGGTGCTGAAAGTAGTAGGGCCTAAGGAAATGTATAGGTATGTTTATTAGACCTTCGATCTTGTCATTCATTATCACACCTTTTGAGCACTCGTTCTCGTTTTGCCCAATTGTCCGTAATTTTAGAATTCTGAACCGAAAATGGTCTCAAACGAAAGGGTGACGAATTCGTGGTCAAATTCGATTCTGTCAGTGGGGCCGTCCGGCCGTCCGTTAGCACAATAACTTTCGAAGGGATTGTCCTAAATAGTCGAAATTTTCCGGATGAGTTCGGGTTCCAAATGGCTCGGTGAGGTTCGTTAACCAGCCAAATTGAACAGGGTGTTCTGTAAAATATGGCCATTCAAAATTTTTTTTCTCAATATCTCAGAAAAAACGAAACCAATCGGAATGAAATTTTACGGCCAAATGCAATATGCTCATAACAAGCCTCATGCAGAATTTCGTGGCCATAGTATAAACAGAACCATAGAAAATCAAATGGAATATTGAAAGAAGAATCTTATATTTCCATAAAAGGATATCCGATTGGAGTGAAATTTCTTTGGTGAATGAAGATTGATATATTGAATGTTCATGCATAAGTTTGAACTTCATATTTTAGTAACAAAATATCCGATTCGTGTGAAATTTATTTTGAGAATAAGAACTGAACTAATATACTTAATGTTCATGCAAAGTTTCAGGGACGATTGAATCGTCAGAACCATTAAATTGAATTTTTTTAATTTAAATTTTTCACATATTTCATTTTCTGTAAAATTTTCAGAATATAATTCCGATTGTGCTGAGATTCTGCATTTGAATATTTGGTATCAATCTAAAATCCCTGAATCCCTGCTCAGGGCTTTTCTTATTTTTTTTGTATTTTTTACTCTAACAACATCTTTCTTGTAGAGAATTTGAATATTCATAAAATAACAGGACTATCTTCATTTTATCGACGACTATTCTATTCTACATTTTAAACTCAATCTCATAAATTGAACCGTTTTCTTCGTAGCTCAACCTCAACAATTGTGTCAATATTTCATCACAATTTCCTTAAATTATTATCAGAAAGGCAGCTCATTGAGATATTGATATCGTTGAGATATGGAGATTATTTTAATTTTTTTTAATCCAATTGTGATCTTCAATATGCAAAGTGGAAAATTTCATATTTCTTTCTGAATTTAATTCTAATAGGTATGCCGGTACCAAATCTATGGATTTGGGTTGGTGGAATGAAGACCCAAAATTTGATGACTCCTGGAAAAATATCAAGAGATATCCTAAACCTATTTCTGACAGAACGAAGTATTATGACTACATGATGAGGATACATAAGTTCTTCAATATGTGAATGGCTCGTATTCAACATTTTCGTTTTTCGTCTAATTTAAGAATATATATTATATGCTATTTACAATTTACTATATACCTACATTTATTTCCATAACATATATGATGTAAGAAAGAATAAAAATGAAAAAAGTGCTTTGGATTTATTGAGTTATAAGACCACAAAAATGAATTCTATTCGAAGTGAAAAATAGTGATTTACATTTCTAGAAAACATTTTAGGTTTTCACTTCCAGTCTTTGAAACAGAATAATTGAAAAAATTAAGATGAAATGATCATGCTTTCTCACTAAGTTTGTCAGGAGCAAATTGGTTTTGAAAAAAATTTTTGCCTCACAGTTAAACTAAAAAGGAAATAAATGAAAAGGATAATGTCACGTTTCGGTGTCTTTATCAGACTCCTTCTTCAGACAAACTTGTAAAATCTTTGAAATTGTGTATTTTTTCGTTTGCATTCTAATTGACATTGAATGTTGTCAACACATAGAGATGTTGATTTATTTATTTTTGAAATTTCCTGATGTCATTTCTCTCTTCAATAAAACAATCCAAATACGATCCATTCCAACAGAACAATTGGCCAAATTGTCTACTCCATCTAACAAAATACATGTGGATTCCTTAATTTTCTATTTATTATTATCAGGTTCCGTCATTAGGATCTTTGTGTTCTTTCAGTTCATCATAATATGATCTCCGTTATTTGGGCATACATGATCAGCGTTTTGTGATCTTGTAATGTCTCTATTTTTGATGTTATTCTTATGTTCGCGTTTTCTTACCTCTTGATCTCTTGATGTCTCTCCTGTATAAGATTTTCCAGATATACAGGGAATATTTTAAACACAATTTTTTGATATTTGTGTCTCATTCATTGGTTTCGTTTTGGTTACAATGGATCTCAAATCTTTTTGTGTTTTGAAAACAGTTCTAATGTTGAATTTGGAACCAATTGTTTTTATTTTTTCTAAAAGATCAGGAATATAAGGAATGACGTTCAACAAATTTGGTTGTTCTTGACGATTTTCTGCTTTTTTCAATGCAAAGTTTTTTCAAGAGATGCAGAATCCTCCCAGATTATATTTTAATCGATATCTAATAGTAATTCACCTAACAAGTCCGGAAAGTAGGGTTTTTTGGGACGAGTAGACGAAATTCTAGAACGATCCGTAGGCCGTATGTACAAGAAAGGTTGAAATGACTATAACGAGTAGTTAGCCGACTCCTATTCCAAATTACAGGTAGTTTGGATCCAATTTTATGATTCCACCGATTGCCAGTCACAATCCTAATTCTCAAATTAATAATCCCTAATTGTTCCCTGCAAGCTTATTATGGGGAAATCATAAAATATTAGACAGGCAGATGTTGCCGAAGCATGCATAATTCTGCAAAAAATAACGAGAATCAAATTGAGGATATTAATATTCCACTCATAGCCAGTAAATATGTTTTAAATTGCTAAAACCAAAAGCGTAGCCTGTCTGGCATGCCCCCGCATGTTTTTAAATACACCGCATTACGATTCAAAAACAAACCTGGGGAAAAAGCGCCCCCTATTCGAGAATTTAAATATGAAAGCACGAAATACGTTCGGTTCGTGAAAGGAACTTGTTTCGAAAGATTGTTTTTTATTGGATTTGAAACTTACGTCTAACTACATGCCAGCGACTCGTTCTCAACAAAACAAAACTCGCATCCAGACAATGCTTATTAAATTTTTTGTGATTTCGGTGAAAGCTCACGCTGAAATTGCGGCTGCAATTCAATTTACTCTGGCTCTTTCATCTACAATTCAATGTTGACAAACATTACAATTTGTTTCACTTCAGCCATGTGTATTCCTTCAAATGAAACATTCACAAGCTGATAATTCCCATCTGAGAAAATTGGGGAAAGTTGCAGCCAGTTGAAAATGGTTGAAAATAGAAATTTCGTTTTCATATTGATAATCGTCAATTTATCAATTACTTGAAATTTGAAGTATCCCGAGATTTTCTGCTTGATGTCCTCTATAACAATAATATAACACTTGATTTTGTCTGGCAAAAATTGAGCCCCCACGAGCCCCACCATTGTTCAGAAGTGAAAATCATAAATCGAAGAAAATTTTTTTCCGTCGATCAAAAAATAAAAGGCGATTTCAATGTGTATGAAGTTGATCATTTCAATGCTCAATTTATGCTCTTTTAATGTGCAATCCTCATGGCAACCGTTCACAAAGTATCCAGAAACACTACGAGAAATGTCACAACTCTACTGGAACATAGATACATAGAAAGTTTATTAGGTCAAATGTAAGTCTTGTGCAAAATGAGAATGTATTTCAATCAAGAATTCATATACAATTCATATTGAGATCGTCGGAAAAATCGTGTAATCAACTCGGTTATTAATCTAATCTACTAATGGTCTCAAACTATTCGCTCCGCTCACGCGTTAAAATATCTTGATCATTAGTCGCTGTCTTTGATAACCTAGTTGATTAAATAACTATTAAGTGCGTAAAATGAGTATTTTTTTCATGGCACATGGGAGTGTCAAAAATTCACTCAAATATGCCATGAAAACATAAATTTTGTAGGCACGAAATACAAACAACATATTTTTTACAACTATGAATGTGAATTTACATCGTCGGAAATATAATTATTGGATACAATACAATATTTCTATGCATACAGTCTTTAGTTAAGTTACAGGGTGTTTCATTATAAACTGGACAATCGAACACAACATATAGGGGAGAGTGAGGAAATATCGACTACTTAAGCTCTAATCAAAATATCACCCTCTTATCTTTGTATTGATATGATTAAAACAGACAGTCTATAAAAAATAGGAAAAAAATCGGGTACCTAATTACGACCGGTATCCAAATGTTTTCAACCTGTAATTTTTCTCGTAATGTTCTTGCTAATATGTTTGTTTTTTTAATTTCCTTATTTTCGTGCTCTTCCTTCAATGGAGTATAATTTATTGGTTTATTGCTACAAACGAAAAAGTCACAATTTCAAAGATTTTCCAAGTTTGTCTGAAAAAGCAGTCTGATATAGACACCGAAACTTTACTTTATCCTTTTCATTCATTTCAATTTTTAGTTTCACTGTTAGGCAACAATTTTTTCGAAACAAATTTACTCCTGACAAATTGGTGCAAGAAATTACGCACGAGCATTTCATCTGCATTAAACATTTTTTAATTGTTTCTCCTTATGAGACTGGTAGTGACAACCTAGTTCATTTATTTTATTTTTAATCGAATATAAGATTGCTGTTGAAATAGAGGATTATGTTTATATCATTTCAAAATCAGAACACAAATTGTTCACTTCTTGAAAAACCTAGAGGGCTAAGACTTTCATCGATGTGTGTATGTTGATTCCAGGTAAATTAACCCGGCGGCAGTGTGCAATGTTTTTCACACAGGACAAGTGTGGTGGGGTATCACATACCCCAAATGCAAATTGTTCTTTTGGAAAATTTCAAGATTCATTCAATTAAAAATGATTTATTTATGAAAAAGTATTCGTTTGAAATTTGTTGAAAATATGTTTGTTTGAAAAATTACAATAAAAAAATAAATTATATATTTTTGATATTATAGCATAATACTCAAGAAGAAAACAGAATTGAAAATTTATTTGGTGTGAAGAAAAAAGATGAAATATTGATATAAAAAAAACCCGAAGTAATTTCATTCGTTATTTGTCAAGTTACAGCTATCGCAATACACCATAAAATATTCCAGACAAATTGCTTTGAGCTGTTTTTCGATCCTTCCTTCTAGGGCAAATTTTAACATCTGGCAGATATTTTTTGTCTTTTCCCAGGTGGTTCTTTATTATTCTTTAGATCTTCTCTGCCAGGCGCTTGTATTTCTCTTGGAATTCTTTTTTCATCTTGACATTGTTATTATTTAGTCGAAAAATCGCCCTTGCATTTATACCAGCACAATTGGGGAGAGCATAAAATATTGTCAGTGTCCATCTCTTGCTATTTCGGGATACATCGTAAGATGCCGATAATTCGTCAACAACATCATCGCCACTTTTTGTAGTAATATAGAAAGTAATTACTTCAGGCTTCGTCTTTTCACCAGTACTTTCATCCTTTCATCCTCATCTAGTGTATGTAAAGTAGATAAAAGTAGAACTATTTCTTTTTTTTAGTATACGAAACCAAGGTAAAATATTTCTGAAAGCGAAATTTGGAGAAATATTGCGATCTTTCCTCTGACTTTTGAAACAGTACCAGTAATCGTACTCTCGTTCCTATGATTCGGCCATAACAAAATTTTCGAAAAAAATTGGTTACAAATCTATAAATATTAGTTTTCTAGGTTTAGTTGTACAAAAAATGATGAAGTTTTGACAATATTCATAAAAAAATTATGCCCACAACATAATTATTTGGATACCTTATTATACACACTTACCAGTGTGGTGGGGTATATGATACCCCAGAGCACTTTGATCATAATCTAAGCACTTGTCGACCTCAACATCAAAACAGCTACCGAAATGGGTATAGCAAATATGGACTTGAAGGTACTGAGCCCATCAGTGGTACAAATATAAATTCAACCAAATACGTCAATTTTAAAACGACTGGGGTATGTGATACCCCACCACACTGCCGCCGGGTTAAGTCATTGAATTTTTTCAACCAAATGAATTTGATAATCAAGACCGTCAGGATGTATCAAATGAAAAAGTCGAAACATTTCAGGTAAGGAAAATACCTCCATTAACAAAAATAAAACGAAATCTTAATCCGCATCAAAAGAATCCCCCCGATAATACAAAAGAGACGAGGGAGTTAATAAGTAAACTCCGCTAAATTCTCCACGGAAATTCAATAATTCGCAGTCGGAAAAGTTTGCATTTTCCCATTTGTAACACACCACCAAGCGCACTTAATGAACTTTTCTCATTACAGCGATACAGCACACCGAACACCCCGTCATTTCTTCCGATAACAGGGAATTTTTCTTCCGCATTATGGGGAAATTCTGATACGGAAAAATATAATGTTTGCATAGCAAATTGAATTCTAGATGGGAGAGCTAAAATGGTTGCTACAAATTCGGAGTAAGCTTTCATCCGACTTTCGGAGAATTTAATAAGTATTGTTTGAAGGCGAGGTATGTTTTGTTCAGACGATGTAGAGTTGGATGCAGGTTTTAAATCGTATTAAGAAGTTCGGAAAAGGCATTGCGGAACTTTTTGTTCGTCTACATTCATGCCAACTACGAATAGTTTTTCATCTGCTTATTTTCACAATTGATCAAGCAGATAGCCTAGTCATTTATAGGCTACAGGCCCGTGTTGAAAAAATTATGGGTCATTTGAACCACTAGGTGACCTATCTAGAACGATATAAGAGCATAAAGTAATAAGATTCAGCACTATGCCGTCACTTGTAAGCTATCCAACTGAGTGCAGGTGAGAATTCGAAAGTACAGGTAGAGTCGGTACATTTTGGTCACATATTTTTGTACGGCATTCTTACCATCGATAGATCCGTGAAAGATAATAAGAAAACGCGTTGCGCCGTAAAAAATGGGGAGCCACAAAGTCGATTTTTTTTTAATTTTCCGACAATTACCAGGGAAAATTTGGTCATTTGATTATGTACGTCATCTGTGTCATACTATTTCAATACTGCTCCTAATTCATTATTCCGCAACGCCCTACAAAAATTATGCGACAAGGTGAAAAAACCTAGGGTTGCAATCCCCTCTTTTTCCGTAGTCCAGGGGGTGATTTGACACAACATGAAATGAATTTATTTTGAAAGTATTTTATGCAAAGATAATGTTTTTCATATGCCGTACATTTTTGTTGGTCCAAAGGGGAAAGAAAGAAAAAATCCATTTAATTGTACTCATTTTCATAGTCTTTTCGTGATTCTATGTTCATAGTTAGAAACTATGTTGAATATGGGTTTGTATACTATCCATTCATACCAAAATATAGACATATTGTCACTGATAATTCCAACATACAACATATTTTTGAGAAGTACTTATGGCACTAAAGTTTGCAGTACGAAATCATGTGACAAAGGGGGTCTCCTAACTTCACAGTGTCATGAGTACTTCTCAAAAATATGTTGTATTTTGGAGTTATAAGTGACAATTTGTCTATATTTTGGTATGAATGGATAGTATACAAACCCATATTCAACATAGTTTCTAACTATGAACCTAGAATCACGAAAAGACTATGAAAATTAGTACAAATAAATGGATTTTTTCTTTTTTCCCCTTTGGACTAAGGAAATTGTACGGCATATGAAAAATATTATCTTGGCATAAAATACTTTCAAAATAAATTCATTTTATGTTATGTCCAAATCACCCCCTGGACTATGCAAAGAGAGGTGATTGCAACCCTAGATTTTTGCCCTTGTCGCATGATTTTTGTACGGCGTTGCGGAATAATGGATTAGAAGCAGTGTTGAAAAACATAGTGAAGTTCCTGGAGAACTTCTTGGAACCTTCTAACTAACAGTCAAAAAATGGACCATGTTTTTCAACATAAATGTAAGAAAGAAAATTGGCGGTTCAAAAGACGGTCTCAAAAACTTTCTCCATTAGCTCAGAAGTTGATCTCTATCATTCTCAGAACATCTTCAAACCCCACATCTCCACGAACATTACTTGCAACATTGTACAATTACTACCCAAATCACTCTCCAACAATCTATTGTTCCCATTGACACCAAATTACAAACAAAGTATACCCGAAGCAGGATTGTTTCCAAGAAACAACAACCAACTGTGAAATTGCCGACTGAGGTCCTTTAATCAGGACCAAATTCTAATTCGGAAATAATGAGAGAGTTGGATAAAACCAGGCCAAAGATTGACATTCAGCTTTCATACTTAATTGAATACTGTCAGATGCCAGCTCAGCTTCCAATTACAGTTCTTGTGGGGAGGCTTGAGATCTATAATTGAAGCCATCGCTCTTCTTATCGGAATTATTCAGCTGATATATTTTATTCGTAATCGTTGTAAAGAACGAAGGGAATTTTTTAGGAATGTATTGGGGGTTATTCAATGAGGCTTAACAAATTATCTTTTTTTTGCGTCTCATCGATTCACAGGGTCGAGCAGAGGATTTAGAAATTCAATTGATGATATCTGACAAACCGTATCCATTATTGACAATAAGTTGGTCACACGTTTTTATCATTATTTCGGAATTGAATTCGATATTTAGGATGAAATACTACTATTTAAATCTATGGGAGATGATTACACTCCCGTAGGGTTCTGTAGGCGTCTTAGAAGAACAGGAGATTCGAAAAATCATCACTTGGAAAGCCAGACCTGGTTTAAAACACCCTCTTGGCCCAAGAAAAAGAATTAAGTATTTTGTATCTGAATATTGAAGGTATTTATTCGAATAGTTTTAAGTTCCAATTTTGTAAAAACAGCGAGACAAGGTTTTTCTACTCAGGTTTTTCCCTGTGCTCTGATATAATATGCCAGAACAGCATAATACTCCGTTTTGCACCAACCTTAGCTAGGGTCTTTTTGTGTCATGTATTGTATTTTGTTAGCTCCTAATTCAAAAGAATATATCGGGTGTCCCAAGGTGAGTGGCCTATTAGATTAAATTAGCGTGTTACGAAAAAGACTCAATATTTGAGATTTAAGTAAACAATTTAGCAAGTCATTAGATATTGATCTAATCTATGTCACTGCTTTTGAATTAGAGTTGTCAGTTATACAGGATGGACTGAAAAAAATCATCATTTGCCAAGGTACAAAATCTAATAGGCCACTCACCTTGGGACACCTGATATATGTATAGTGACAATATAGGATAAAAGCATTGTTTCCTTAAATAATGGTATATAGTACCCCACTTACATCTTTCTCTTCTTATACATATTATGTTTAGTTTTTGATGAAAACATAATTATATATTCAGTTTGATATAATTCAGTTGAATAGTGATACGTTATTCTATTTGCATTTATTTGACAGCCTTGTCACTCTTAGTTTTCAGTAAAACATTTTTGATGGTTATACAACTATGTTATCGCATACCTGCCACATCCTGTAACACCACCGCAACATATCATAGTTCAAAACACAGCAGTTTTTCATCCAATATCAGTATATTTTCCTGTTGACATGAGCCTGGACGTCATTCATGCTCGAAAAGGGTTATTTACTCCTGATAGAACAAGTCCAATTAATCACGTCAGTTTCGCACCGTCCTCTCTCGGGCTGGAAATTCGTCAACATTTCCCGTTTAAATAGTTTTTATCTTTTTCAGCACAGAGCAAACATCAATCCACTGTAGGTTTTCAATCTATTCCCGCAGGTTTTGCATTATTTCCGATATAATAATGCTGGTAGTGTGGAATGTTAAAAGTGGAAAGCAACGTTGCTGACAGAAATTGTGGATTCAATCTGCTAATAAAGCGGTGTTGAATCGATGACCGACAAAAATCTATGTAAATTGAAGAATTTGAATCGGATAGTCGATCTGTCACGATCAGCTTTTCAATGTGGCTGCTGTGTGGATTTAATTAATCGATTTGGAAGTGATTTCTTATTATATTCTTTATATTTCACTGCTTTCGATTCTGAGTATGCCTTCGTATTGTCTCTTGTTGCGTGACCAGTTGTGGAAATAGCAAATCGTCAAAAACCCTGATTGTTTACAGTAACTCCTAGCGGTAATCTTGAAAAAAAGGAGATCAACTGCTTTGTCATCTAATAATGAAGGGCTTCTAGATAGTCCAGTCAAATAATACAAAATTTGGCCCAAATCTAGGAATTCGAGATACACAGCTGAAAATTTGTGAATACGTTTATATTGACTCCCTAAATGTTGTCTCAAAACCTACATATGGTAGGGTGAGAGCAACTGTTAAATTTTGAGGTCAAAGATTTTTTGCGCTTTTTTTGGAAATATCTCATTTTCTATGGATTTTTTCCTATTTTCAGTCATTATCAATATTGTAGAATACAAAATTATCTACAAATTTTGTTTGAAAACAATTTCGATAAGGTTGATCGTTTTCGAGATAGAGGGAGCAGAAGGCGCGGTCACAGCATCACTTCAGGTCAACCGGCGCCTCCGGTCGAAAACGCGCAATATACAGTTGATGAACTATCGATAAATCAATTATTATGACTATTTGTCAGTTTTATTGACTATTATATTACATTTTATCATTTTCTTTATGCATTGAATCTATATATATTTAATAATACTAATAACCGTTTACTAAAATTAAAAAATAATTAAGGGAAAAACTTAAATCATAATACGATTATATTTCCATATACACTAATGACATTTAATTGGTCGTACACTGTCTTACGAACAAGAAATTTCCTTTAAAAAAAGTTGGGAAAGGAAATGTAAAAACGGAGATATACTCGACCAAAAGTTTTGATAATTATCCCCATTCCAAAAAACATATTTTATTTCTGCACGCATTGAGTGGCTGTGACACAACTTCTGCGCTTTTTAAAAAGGGAAAAAAATCATTTTTAAAAGTTTTTGAAAAACTGACAAATTTGGATGAACTAGCTGCAGCATTTGAGGAAGAAAATTGCTCGGCCCAGAAGTTATTAGAGATTGGAACTCAAACCTTATTGGCAGTCTATAATGCTCCATGAAAAGTCTCGATCTTCTTCGCAATATGCATTACGTCAAGTTTACAAAACTTAATAAACCTGTGCAGCTTTCAAATATTCCACCGACAAGTGCGGCTGCTCATCAACATTTCAAAAGAGTATATCAAGTTCAAACTTGGTTAGGACATGATTTGGAACCCCAAGTATGGGGTTGGGCAATGCGAAATGATTTTCTGGAGCCAATCATGACAATTTCATCACCTGCTCCAGAAAATTTGCTGAATACAATTTTCTGCAACTGCAAGAGTGGTTGTGGTTCGCGATGCGGATGCAGCAAAGCGGGCTTGCAATGCTCTTTAGCTTGTGGACAATGTAATGGGCAAGCTTGTCTCAATGCTCTACCATATAAGAGCGACATTGACGAAGATGGAACCTTTGACCCCGAAATAATGGAAGAACTTGAGTCAAATGTCGTTGAAGACGATAATGAAGACCATTTTGAAATTTACCAGCAGCCAGAAGACGACGATGAAGAGGAAGAAGATGATTTAAATTATAAATTGTAGTTTTTGTACTCTTTATTTCATTTTTTACTTTCAATAAAAATAAATGAATTGAATGATATTTTTTAACAAAAAGATTAATTCATTATGTATTTGTTTTTTTTCATCATGTAAGAAGTTATTACTATCAATAAGGTAAAAATTCAAATAGAATTCCTATATTTTCATTAACAATTCTCCAATTACATGGGCAGGTAAGTGTTGTTAAATTAATTGATAAGTACTGAATAAACAGTGGATAGGTTGAGAAAAAATGATGAAATATAACGTAATAGTCAATAAAAATTGACAAATATTCATAATGATTGATTTAGCGATAGTTCATCAACTGTATATTGCGCGTTTTCGACCGGAGGCGCCGGTTGACCAGAAGTGATGCTGTGACCGCGCCTTATGCGCCTTCTATCTCGAAAACGGTCAACCTTATCGAAATTTTTTTCAAACAAAATTTGTAGATAATTTTGTATTCTACAATATTGATAATAACTAAAAATAGAAAAAAACCCATAGGAAATGAGATATTTTCAAAAAAAGCGCAAAAAACCGATTTTTGTGACCTTTGACCTCAAAATTCAATAGATGCTCACACCCTACCATATGTAGGTTTTGAGACAATATTAAGGGAGTCAATATGAAAGTATTTACAGATTTTCAGCTGGGCATCTCGAATTCCGAGGTGAAATGTATTATTTGACTGGACTAAGAAGGATGTAATGCAAAAATGCAATTGGAAATATGGAATATGACAGCAGAAAACGTCCCAAAATCAAAGCGAGATTCAAATTTGCCTCCATTTTGGTATGCAGTAGAATATTTTTTCCTTAGACGAAGGTATTTTCTGGTCGAAGCATTATGGATTAATATCATGTCAGTTTCGCATCGTCCTCTCATGGGCTAGAAATTCGTCAACATTTCCCGTTTAAATAGTTTTTATCTTTTTCAGTACAGGCAAACATCAATGTAGGTTTTCGATTTATTCCCGCAGGTTTTGTATTATTTCAGATATAAAACTGCTGACCGTTTAGAAACATGTCCAGTTTGATGTGATGTTGAAAGCGGAAAACAAAGTTGCTGACAGCAATTGGGAATTCAATCCGCTAATAAACCGGTGTAGAATTGACATGGATTGATGGAAATTGTAGGATCTGAATTGTTTGAAAAACTGATGCAAAATTTATCTAATGGAGGAGCTGAAGATTCAATGCTTGTACCATTCAAGTTAAGATCCCAATATTCAGTTAACTTAAAGCAATAACACAAAACTTCACAATTCACTAAACTAGAGGTATTCACTGAAAGCCTATTTCCAAAAAATATCCATAACATAAAGAACCCAAGGATCGTGAAACGCTGTACTGGATTCGTGTAAGCAAGAATTTTGCATATTTTTGTAGTTGTATTTTATGGAAATTCACAAGAGTAGCGACTATGAACTTTGTGGAGTGGATATTGACCCTTTACTTCATGGCCATGGGATTTGCGTAAAAGGAAATATTTTGTCGCTAAACAAGGTCGAGGTGGAACTATTTCCATGAATTTTTTTTTCAGGTTATCCGGGGTTTTAGAATCTTTCTCAATATATACCCATATAAACTTCTGTTCAGTAAAAGCACAATACGAGATGATAATCCTTTGTCTGTTTTTATTTATTTTGGAGATACTGAAATGAAAAGTTTTCCAATAGGAGGTGTTATTTTGAACAGCACGCTATTTCGGTAGATGCCACGTTTGAAGCTGTCATTTTTTGACATTTGATAAGTAGAAACTACGCCATTAATAAAAATGAAAAGATACACGCTTCAAGAAAGCATTGAAATTATTAAAATTAACTATAAAAATTTGACAGACACTCGAACATTTTTGGGTCGTCGTGAATCACCTTGTCGAACTGCAATAAAGAATTTGGTGGAAAAATTCGAGCTGTTGGAACAAGTTAGTGATGTGAAGTATAAAACCCGTGCACGTCGCTTCAGAACAGCCGAAAATATTGCTGCTGTAGCCGAAAGTGTTGAAGAAAAACCAGGTCCATTCCTCGTCATTCTATGGAATTAGGCATTCCACAAACCTCATTATACCGTATTTTGCATGAAGATTTGGGTCTTAAGGCTTAAAATTTCAGTTGACACAAAAACTCAAGTCAGCAACGAAACCATTGATCTTTTAAGGAAAAAGTTTCCAGGGCGTGTTATCTTTCGAAAAGGTAATAACAATTGGCCATCGAGATCTTGAGATTGAAATACCTTGCGACTTCTTCCTTTGGGGCGACGTGAAAGAGAAGGTCTACACCAATAGCCCATCGTTAATTCCTCGTGAGGCTATCAAGGACATAGGGCAACAACTTTGCGATTTGGTTATGGAAATTTTCATTAAAAGGATATGGTCCTGTAAGCGTGATAGTGGTGGTCATTTACCTGATGTTATTTTCCACTATTAACGGCATAGCTTCTTCCTTATAATGAAATAAACATCCGATCATTGATATCATATAATATCAAAATAATATTCTTATTGGAAAACCCTTCAGAAGATGGCTTGAGATCACGGAAATTCGATTCAACAATTAAGATCTGAGAAAAATTTCAGAAAGCCCTGTCGTAAACTCGAGAGTTTTGCAAGCATGTTCATGTTGAGAAAACCAGAAATCAAAATCCATAGAGGTATTTGTTTCATTCTATACATTCAATAATTCAACTGTCAATTCAAATCTCATATAAACAGAATCTATTTTCTATTGATCAGAGTAGGTGACGGTTTTCTGACCCTGAACCTATCTTGAGTATTTCTTCGAAAACTAGCGACTGAATATGACCGGTCAAGTTGTTTTAAATTCGAAAATTGATGACAGGCAAAACTATGGCAAGTAGTTGTACTCACTGCATATAAGGTGATCTTTTAGATAATGTTACAAATATTTATTTTTAGATATTTCAAGCTCCTCATTGCGAATGACAATATTACAACATATTATACAAGGTTAGACATGGTGTCACCTATTTTCATAGTGCGTTGTGGAAATAATTATTCGTTTTCCAAAATTGTTGTGATACATTCCTATAGGTCATGGAGAAATTTTCCGAGAAATCAATAGAAATGATGATAGAAGTAGTGAAATTTGATGATGCCATAGAAAACGCACTCTTATTTAGTGATGCGGCTACCACACTTACGCCACGACAAACTCGAATTTCGTTGCAACAAATGTTCCCTGGTTCTTGATATCAAAATTTGGTAACATCACATGGCCAGCCAATTCCTTCGATTTGACGGCTTCTGATTTTTTCTAAAGAAATAGGTCTAAGAAACCATCTAAGAACTCAAAATACTTATTTTTGGAGAAATAAATAATATTGGAGCAGATTGTTGGGAAGAGCTATGCAAACTTTTAGATAGCGATTGCAAAAATGTATAACAATCAAGGAAAACTATTTAAAGTATGTATTAACTTTCAATGCCTACATAAATTGCACATATTAATATTGGTATTTTTCAAAATTTTGTTTCAATAAAATTATTTTTGCTCTTATAACAGATTTTTGAAGAAGGTGATACCAAATGCATAACCCAGTATCAGAAAATATTTTAACAACAGTATTCGTACCCTATATTAAACGATTTTCTCATCGAATCATGAGATTCAATAATCTCTGGGTTCACTCTCAGTTTTATAGAATTTCAACTATATCCACGAACAGATTTTGGTAGGAAGATTTTATGCTCTACCTCGCTTCGATCACTATAATCTCGCGAAGACCCTCATGCAAATTTCGATGTGTGCCAGTTTTGCAGAGCTGGAGGAAGCCAATTTCTAATCCTGAATATATGGCGCTGACTTACTAATCCCGCTAAAACTCTTAGGTCGCTTGTGATTTCCGAAGTCCTTATCTCTGAGACTTCCAGAGATCGTGCGTGCGTCGTAGGACGTTGAGAAAATTGGTCGGCGCCATGCTAGGTTGCAGGAAATATCGTAAAGTTAATATCGAGAATTTAATCGCAGTGAAATCTTCCATAACTGGTAATTGGATGTCTACTGGAAGTGGTGCATATTCTGAACAGATCGAATATGTAGAGAGGTTTATTTTCATCTGAATTTCAATGTGATACTTTGATGCAAATTTGTTCATTAGAAAGATCGGTTACCCTGAAAATCGGGTATCTGATCCATTAAAATTTAAAGGTCCATTAAACCCTTAATCCTCCATTAGTTCCTTGTAATAATGGAGGATTAAGAGTTTAATGGACCTTTAAATTTTAATGGACGTTCCTGCAACTGACACTATGTCAAATATTCTCATTATTTTTAGAATTCGAGCTATTGACACAATGATTGTTCCTCTGCCCTACAACCAATGAGGTGTTTTGTGAGTTACCATTGCAGATTGCTGGGAGAGTTACATTCCACTATTTTTGCTACTGCATTTCAGTTCACCTTCCAATTTTGGAGCTATATGAACCAGTGGCGGCTCGTGAAATTTCAATCAGAGGAAGCCCGAGACCACGCTACCAACAAAATAATTTATTTCGAACTGGGCTTCCTGTCAGCCACTGGCCTATATTATACCATTCTACGCGGAACCAACGATTATGAGCAGAATTAATAATAAAATTAGGCATTGCTGGTCGGGGTGTCTTAATTACTTGAGTTATGAAAATTTTAACATCGTGAGGTACTTATCTGAATTTAATATTCAAAATAAAATCTACAGGATCGTTTCTTTGAGTTCACTACTTGCATCATAATTTCAACTTCTTGTTTTCGTTTCCTTCTTTCCTGCTGAAATATTATAATCTTACCTACAAACTTCTCCGGAAATGTCACCAAATCACAAACCGCACGCTGGGAGGATTAATACTTTCGTCAATAAAAAGGGAGGGAATCAAAACAACAGCTGATCTTCATCCACGATCGCCGGGGTTGATTCGGGCGGATCGGAGGTTCAGTTTCGGCTTAACTCGTTCGCCTAGAAGCGAAAATAATGCCGCGGAGCTGGGCCTCCGACACGTGATCTACAGCTTGTATTTTCGGTGGTTTCTTCTGAAGAAATTTGAAATGTTACATTCAAACGAATCTCGACTCGTGAAGGCGAGATTCCTTCGCTAAGCGGTTTGCCTGCTATCCTTTACGCTATAGTGTGTATGTTGCGGATAATGTATGAATATTTTGAATCGTTGAGTAATAATAATATATACTATTTTTTCTCCAACCAAGCCAAAATTAAAATAAATTTGGCTATAGCAAGTCGGTAGTCAGGGATATCAGGGGCCTGTAACACAAGCACTACAAGTCCCACAATTGTAAGAATATATTCTACACTTGTAACTGTTTCATAACACAAACCATCTTGTAATTACAAGTACGGACTAGTAATTACGTCAAAATCTCTACATATGTAAACTTTTTTTGTAACAAAGTTCACACTTGTATAATCGTGTCACGGAATTTTCTACAAGTGTAGATATGTTTTACATATCTCCAACTCTAGGTAGATACAACACATTTTAATGTATTTGCAAAAATTAACAAAAAATCACAACTGAGTAATTATATGTTCCTTATAAAGGGATTGTACCCAACTACTATCACACAATTGAAAAAGCAGCAGCCATTTTCATCTTCTTTATATTGTTGGTAACGAGCCGTGAACTCTGACATGGGCAGTTGGAGCTCTTGTTCTAATTTACAATTTCCAGTTCAGTTTTATGGTTCTTTAACCTTAGATATTCTAATTGCAAAGCAAGCTCTTCTTGTTTTATCTGAGCAACTTTTCCGATCGGAATTATTGACTCTATCTCGCTTTCTTTTTTCTGTATAAAAATGCATTTTTTCTATTATTATTTTGCTTCGAAAAGAATTAGGTACCATTGAATTGCTTTGGAATAGATGGTTTCGTGAGCACTGATTGGTCCACTTTTATTGGCAATATCTTCAGCATTATTATTCTCTACGTCAGTTTACCGGCTTGGTGCTTGAGTTTTTCGAAAGACTCAGCTACTCCAAGACCGCATATTAACAGGAGAGTCTTTCCCAATTATTTCCAGTACAATTTTTTCCACTTCCACCAGAGGCAGTTTTCTTCGCATTATCAATTTTAATCTATAAATATGTACCATAGTCGATAACAATAATCTTGCAAGTTCCAAGTTTTGCTGACCATAGCAATTCTCTCAAATTCTGCCATATCTAATGTATCCTTTACATAAGTCCAATCTTTATCCGCTGGTACTTAACAATTACTTTGAGCCAAATTGGCCATTTCTTTCCACTTTTCTACTTATCTCTTGCTTCTCAGTTCATCCGAGAAAGCCTCCGAAAAATATGTGTCTATTTTCTCTTATCTTAATTAAAAATTGCATTTTACGTTCGAAACAATTTGTTTTGAAGACAAAATGCAAACAGAAGAGCCGCAATACTACTTATATTGACAAGTAATGTCATATAGTAGGAATCATTAATAATTAATTCTAGATATTTGCATTATATGTGTAGCTACACTTGTACAAAATTATTTAATTTCTACAATTGTAGCCATTCGCATTGTGACATCGAATTGGGTTGGACTTGTAGTTCAGGAAATTACTTGTAACTTGTAGACTTGTTACACTTGTAAGGTTTGTGTTACAGGCCCCTGGTATTGTTGTTGAATATTGATTGTCAAGTAGACGTCAAATGCAATTACTTTTAATCCAAGGATTGAAAGTAGCGTTTTAAATCCTAGGATTAAAAGTGTTGCTAAGTAACGAGCAAATTTTTGTACGGAAAGGGAACTTATGACTTTTGCACCTGAAAATACTTAGTACAAAAATGTCAACATTTTGATGGTTGGAGAAAAACATATGTTTTTTACTTTCAGATTTGGATAGTAGACATAATGATGGAAATAATAGATATAGAAATTTGATTATTTTTTATGTGGACACGAATTCAAAATTGAATGAAATGCAGTAAAATTAGGGAAATCCCGGCCTCCCCTGCCTCCTAGCTCTGCGTTTCTCCTTAATCCTGAGGACGAGGCATGTAACTAAGTGAACAGAAATTTCCTCCTCTGCTGAACATATTCTAAACTTCTTAGTTTTCATTAGAACATTTTCACATGCGACCTGGGGGACCGTACTTACTTATCCGAAGGAACTTTTCGGAATTATCCATTCCTGGAGCATTTTTCTATATCATAGAAAGTTCTGGACAATGGTGGTTTTTGTGGTCGATCCTCATACCTTACAGATATTGTAGTTTTTCTTTACCGACCTTGTGTAGGTGATACCTAGGGATACAAGGGGAATCCAAGCAAGCATTCTTTTATCGTTTTTCAACAGAGTTAACGCTTGTGAAGTCTTTATATTCACATAATTACGACCGATTGAACATTTCAATTGAACGTTGAAAATATTATATGAGTTATTCTCCTGATAGCGAAAGCTATTCTTTCGACAAATCACCAGTCCAATTATTCAAGAATAGAATTGAGGTTCAAGGTGAAATTGATTTTTCCATTAAAATGAAGTGAACTTGTTTTCCTGAAGCATAATCGATTTGAAAATCTGTGAGTCCGTTTTAACCTGCGGTCCTGCGGAATAATTAGATCAAAGTAAACTAGGTTATTCGAAACCAAGTACTTTCTTGATGAAAACGATTAAAAACTAACAATTGAAATTAATTTTTTTTTAGGTTATCCGAACAAAAATCATATTAAGCATTCACAGAGCTGTACGGTGAATTTGATTATTAAAAATTGCATATTTCATAAAAATAGAAAAATCGTAATAATTGTAAACTCAATAAATAAGCATACTTTTCATAAGAAATGTGTATTGTGTTCTTTCAGCCTGCTTAGTTTAGTTTGACACCTATCTTTTCTAACTGAGCTTTCAAAGCAGTGATATTAATTGATTTGTAACTCATATTTTCTGTAATTAATCAGAATATTTATGTGGAACTCCTCACATCTGTGTAAGGATTGAAAGAAACAAGCAGATTCACAATTACGATTGAATATCTAACAATTCAAATTATCGAGGACCTCGCGCAACACTAGCGCCCTAGCGGCAAATTCATACGTGGTAGCCCTCATTGTCGAACTATGCAGGAACTCAAAGTGGAGTATACTAATATGTTCAATTCATGGATACGAATTCATAGCTTCGATAACTGCATAATATTATATTATAGTTTATGATCAACCATGCTCCCTCAAATGGAATTCTCCTCTCATTCCAGCTAATAAACTCTCAAACTAAACTCCACTCGTATTTTCCACCCAAACCTCAATTCTCCTCTCAAACAAGCACACACCGCATGTTCTTGATGCATATAACACTCAAATTGAATTTTATTACAGGTAATCTGGAGCATCTCTTTCATAATTCATCCTTCGGTGGAAGATTCTCACCCTGGGTAAGTTTGTCGTAGTAAAAATTTTATGGAAGGGCGTAAAAGACAAAATAATCTCGCTTTCTGCGTCAGCTGGCTCGGATCTGGAAAGTCGTGAATATTCACTTAATTATTCTTCTCGAATATAAAACGATGATTTTCTTATTATCATTCGTCGCCTTTGAATCTCGATAAATGCATGAGGGGTGAATTTTTATGATTGTGACTGCTGCGAGAGAAGCATTATACTATTTTTATTGCTGTGATGATATTTTTGTTACGATCCTTATAAAAAAAGAGCATTATGTATATTTTTTTTTTCAAAAGCCAATCAGAAAGGCAGATTGCACTCTCTGATTGAAGGCTCAACAAGCTGTAATATCTGTCCTTCTACAAAATTTGAAGAGATGTCCGAGGTTAGATCAAAAGCTGTGAGTGCTTTCAGAATATTTATGGTGGAATTGTCGTGAGAAGATTTGTAGAAGAATTACGATAGCCATTGGTATAAAACGGGTTTTCCAATAAAAAATATTATTTTGATATTCAAAGAAAAATGCCATTTTTCAAAATAAATGATCGAATATTCATATCATTATAACGAAGAAGCCAAGCCGTTAATAGTGAAAAATAACAACAGGCAAATAACCATCACGACCACGCTTACAGGACCATATTCTTTTTTTCAAAATTTCCACAACCAAATCGCAAAGTGGCTGCCCTATGTCCTCGATAGCTTCACGAATTCCATCTTTGGCGTAGAGTTTTTCTTTCAAGTGGCTCTGAAGGAAGAAGTCGCAGGTGACAAATCACAAGATCTCGGTAGCCAAATATGATCATCTTTTCGAGAGATAAAACGGCCTGGAAATTTTTCTCGCAAAAAATCAATGGTTTCGTTGCTTGTGTGGCACGTAGCACGGTCTTGTTGAAAGTAAACGTTGTCTAGATCAATACTATCCAATTTGGCCATAAAAAATCATTAATCATCTCTCGATAACGCAATATATTCACCGAAACTGTTGCTACAGCCTAATTTTCGAAAAAGTGGGCTACTGCAGCAATATTCTCAGCTGTTTTTGAGCCACGTGAACTGCTTTATTCTTCGCATCACTAATTTGTCCCAACAAGTTTTACGAACCGTCTCCGCCAAATTTTGACCATTTTATAGTGAATTTTAATAATTTCAATGCGTTCTTGAATCGTGTATTGTTCCATTTCAATTAATGGCGTAAATTCTACTTGTCAAATGTCAAAAAATTACAGCTTCAAACGTGTCATCTACCGAAGAGCAGGCTTTTCGAAATAACAAATCTTGTTGGAAACCCTTTATATTGTAAACGATATTAACGTCATGAAACATTGGATCTGAGAGTTTGAAATGTGAATATACAAGTTTCATTAGAATCATTACTCACAAAAAATACGACAACGAAATTGAATTCAAATCAATAATTTTTCCCATATCAGTTACCGAATATTAAAACAATTAAAAATAAATGACAATTTCAAATATAATCGAAAATAATAGAAATTTCAAAAGGATAATGCTTTTCCATTTATTTTTACCTGATCCGTACCCTCAACGCACATTCTATAACAGCTGCTGAGATCAATATGTCTTCGTTCAGAGAACTATATCCATTTGAGAGCACTGAAATAATATAAAATGCTCAAAATGGCCTCTACAATCTTTAATTTTACCCATTCTTATGAAATTCAATACTTAATCCTGATACATAGATGGCGCTTTCTCTCCTCAATCTTTGCGATAAAACATAGCTTGCGGCGATACAACTCAACGTAACGCGGATTTCTTACACGATTTCCCACAGGAATATGGGATACATAAAGAATGCAGCTTATTCGCGAAATCTATTTGTACATGGAAGTATCCCCAACCACGTCTTCATCGTTCAAATATCGATTGTATAGATTTCTATCTGCTGAACAACATAACATGATCGTCACACGTCCCCAGACCTCATATTCAATCGAAACCATCGCGAAAAACGCTGGAACTTCCGAAAGTTTTCGAATGAACCAGGAACCGAATCTGAGCACGCCGCGGCTTGCAGGAAGCAGCATTCGATATTAAAAGTTTTCCCGGAGTTTTCGCCACGGGGCGGGTACTCTCTGAACACACAGAGAGCAAGTTTTTTGAATTGGATCACGTAGTGCCGTGTGGATGAAATGCAGTTGAATCTAGATTTTGTGTACACGAATATTTCTGAATTATTCATTTTGGTACTCGGAAAAAAGTACAGGGTGCGGCAGACGGGGTGGACGGTTCAAAGAGTCATAAACCAGTTGATTTTTACTCAAAAACAAATTTATTCATGCAATAAGGTTCACAAGGAAAATGCATTTGAGACAGTCAAGTGTGAAGAATAACTTCAGGCATGTAGTGGCCGAAATCGTTGATGCAGTGCTGGAAGCGTTCTTGGAAGTTCGCATACGCATAGACTCTCTCCAACATTGCTCCCTCAACTTTGGCGACTTCCACGCGAAATGCGTCCTTCAATTCGTCCAGAGTTCGTGGCTTGTGTCCATATACTCCAGCCTTGAGGTGTCCCCACAAGAAAAAATCGCATATGGATAAATCTGGGGACCGAAGAGGCCAATGAACATCGCCAAATCTGGAAATGAGGCGACCAGGTAAGAGAGGGCGAATAACGTCCATTGTTGCTCTGGCTGTTTGGGCGGTGGCCCCATCCTGCTGGAACCACACTCGTCGGATTGGAACACGACGCCGTCCTAATTCAGGCAAAAATAAATTAGTGATCATTTCGATGTAGCGCTCCGAGTTCACGGTAACAGCACCGCATCAACGATTTCGCACCACATGCCTGTGGTTATTTTCCACACTTGACTGTCTCAAAGGATATTTCCTTGTGAAACTTATTGCATCATAAATTTGCTCTTGAGTAAAAATCAACTGTTTTATGACTTTTTAAAAACCGTCCGTCCTTTCTGCTCCCTGATGTATAATGTTGATGGTTGAGTTTCTGTGTGCATTCATTCTGGATCTTATGGGATGAGGAGTTATCAAACTATTATGATAGTTAGGTTGAACTTGGTTATTTCGAGCCTCAACTGGAAACCTAAATTTTTCTGCATAAAGAATACGCTGTAGTTCTACCTTAAAAAATTATCAAACTTTATTTTTCTGTAAATTCAGGTTAGGTTAGGTAACTTCACAGATAGTGTAAACCACCTGGATTATTCAGCTTTTATGTGCATTTCTAGTAAGTTTAAATATGAAATTGTTTTATGTGATAGTATAAGGAGTTTTGATAAATATTTAATATCCAATTATCCACTTAAAGTTTCAAGTAAATATCGAAAATGCGATTTTTCTACTAGTAAGTACCGGCTGTCACAAATTGGTTTTCTAGTGAGGAGATCTCAGAAACCCGCTGAGCTAGAACAAAGCGAGTGACACATTTTTTTAGAGGATTCATTTGGTGAAAACCGCAACCTTCTACGTCAAACCGTTTTCGAGCTATTAGAGAAAATTGGAAAATGGCGTCGAATGAAAAGTTTTCGTTACTTCTTTATAACTGAAGTTATAATTATGAAACTATAACATTATACAAGCACTTTCTTCAGTAGAAGTCATTGAAGTTATCAATTTTTCCTTATTACATTTTGTTTTAGTTCATCGGGTTTCTGAGAACCCTTCACTTGACAACGAATTTAGGACACGCGGTACAAACGTAGCGCCATGATGACGTACTAGCACGCATAATTAGAGTGGCCATTTTGCATCCTTGTAAACTGTGATTCAACCTTGATTCAATATTCAACTAATAAAATGAACGTCTCACTCAACTGTCAGCTCTGATCGTTTGAATTCGCTAGCTTATTTCGGTATTTTTTTCGCAAACCTGACAAGGAAAAATGAATTATCGCTTTGATTGTCTAAGGACTCATCATTTAAAAAATAATTAGGAAAAATCGTAAATTTCGAAAATGTAATACTCATCATTCATTAGTTTAGCACTATTTTGAACCAGCGCATTCGCCATTTTGAGACGACATTCAAAATTGGTAAATATTTGAATTTCGGTGACCAGCAGATATCGAACAGATTTTAATGTCATTGTATTCATTAGTAAAACCAACAGGTGGCGGTCTGTCTTAGTTTAGAGAATATGAACCCCCAAATTTCCAAAAATGTTCTATCGTCACGTCACTTTTTGCACTATAAAAACAGAAATTCACTGCTCCAATTTAATCAATAAATCACCTTCGAACTTAACTATAACTATTCCAATAGTTTCATTTCAGGTATATTCAATAATTGATGTAGAAACATCGAAATTAGAGAGGCAACACATATCCACAAATTCTAAGGAAAGCCCAATGTTTCTGCATTAATTATTGAATAAACCTGAAATAAAAGTAATCGAACATAGTATTCATTTCAAAGTTCGAAGGTTATCTATGGATTAAATTGAAGCAGTGATTCGTGGTTTCATATTGAAAAGAGGGACATGAAGATGGAACATTTTATTTTATTATTGATTGGGTTGTTGGTCTCGATTGAGAAAAATGGAAATGGTTATTCAATCAACTAGGTTATTAAAGACAGCGACTAATGATCAAGATATTTAAATGCGTGAGCGGAGCGAACTTGTTAATAGTTCGAGACCATTAGTCGCTCGATTAATAACCGAGTTAATTACTAGATTTTTTTGACGATCTCAATATAACTTGTGTATGAATTCTTGATTGAAATACATTTCTATTCTTCACTAGACTTACTTTCGTCATCATAATTCATAAAATTCCTATGTACCTATGTTCTAGAAGAGTTTTGACATTTCTCGTAGTGCTTCTGGATACTTTGTGAACGGTTGCCGTGAGGATTTCTCATTAAAATAGCCGGAATTGAGTTTTAAAATGAGTAATTAATGATCAATTTCGTACACATCAAAATCACCTTTTCGTTCGAGGTCAGCGGAAATAGTTATTTAATTAACTAGGTTATTAAAGACAGCGATTAATGGTCAAGATATTTTAATGCGTGAGCGAACGAACGCGTTAATAGTTCGAGACCATTAGTCGCTAGATTAATAACCGTGTTGATTCGAGATTTTCCGACGATCTCTACATCAATAGAGTATAAATTTTTGTTTGAAAGATATTCTCATTTTGCACAAGACATACATGTTTCCAGTAGAGTTTTGACATTTCTCGAAGTGCTTCTGAATAGTTTGTGTATGGTTGCCATGAGGGTTGCACATTAAATGGGCTAAAATTGAGCATTAAAATGTGTCATTAATGCTCAATTTGTACACATTAAAATCACC
>CM024247.1:113273-167200 GCA_013421045.1 Propylea japonica
AAAAACGACATTTATACTCATTATTGTTTCAAATCTTTTTCATGATCATGAGTAATTTTTATCAGGGATGTTTGAAAGTGATGGTAGGTTCCATAAGAGTAAACATAGAGATCCCCTACTCGTGAATAGTACTGCATTGTAATCATCCATGCTCTAGAGTGATATGGAAGCATTTCAATGCCGCACTGGGTGAAGTAAAGAATAGATTAGGTTTTATTTCTACAATTTCTGAATATAATACAACATTTTCGCAATTTTGCCATAGCTTATTTACCGGAATACTCTTAAGTACAATAAACTGCCACCAAATTAGATAAAATAACACAGTTTATGAACATAAAATCAATCGAAAATGTAAACAACAATGCTTTCGATAACTAAACAGTAACAGAGCGATGTTGCCAAAATGACAGAATTGGTCTATAGCTCAAAAGTTTGCATATTGTACGCAACACGCTCGAAAAATAGTTTTTTTTGGGCTCGCAGTCTTCTAGAAATTTGTCTTTTGGTCCAAAAAATTCTATTTCCGGATATTCAATAAAGTATCTTCGGCAACATATGAATTGTCACAAGTATCAAAATGACGGAAATGCCTCTGTCAGTGGACAGGAAATAAGCTCGGAAATAAGTCGTTCCGATAACTCAAATGTCAGACCAAGGTTAAGGGATCTTTTATTACAGGATCTTAATAAAGTTGGTGTTTCGATAATTCTCTAGTGTCGAAGAGCCGTTCGGCATTGACCTCCTCGAGCAGACGGATTTTTTAGTCATATGACCACAGATCGTACAGATTCATCTGTATTTACGAATAAACGAATGGTACAGAGCATACAGAACATACTGCTCTGTTCTACTTTCATAGATTATGGGATTTCAAAGATCCCTATTTTGGGGAATATGCTCATCTTTTAACGATACTAGCGGCGTTCGGCATCGACAGCGGACGTGTCGGATCGCACTAATCTGAACCGTTTGTTTATTACATCCGGATTGAGGGCAGTATACATCTGGAGCGTTCGTCATAAAAATCTGAGCAATCGGACGTCGATCTTTTCGCTCGGTCTATTTCGACGGAGCAAAGCGAATTCATCCATAGAGTTTTATGTTTTTTATATATTTTTTTTTGTTTTATGTTGATTTCCTGATCTGACAACCGATAGATTGAAAATTCTAACACTTTTATCCTTCTGTTTTCATTTATTCATTAAAAACTTAATTAATTCATTAAAATTTTTCGATATAATTATCCTAGTTATGAATGGGCAGGAGGAGATATTCCTTTCTCGTTTCTTTTTCGTGTAATTAATTAATTAGGAACTTTCGGTACACCTATCGCCGTATTGATCGACCAGAAGGGGATATTGCATTCCTCGATTCCTTTACATTTAGTGCCTTTGCACCTAATTATTTAATTGAGATTTTACTGAAGAACTACGAAAATGGTGAAAGTATCGTTAACAAATCAGCATATTTCCCAAAATAGTGATCTTTGAAAACTCATAATCTATAACAAGAGAACAGAGCAGTATGTTCTGTGGCAGTGGCAGATACTCTGTACCGCATAGATTTATAATACTAACTAGATAGCGAACATGTCAAAAATTTTGAGGCAAACGGCGGCCATTTGCAGTTTGGAGTGAAATTGACTAATTTGAGAGTTGTCAATTTTTCAACGATCTGAAATATTAGAATTAGCGAGGTTATACCGTTTTTGAGGAATCTATTGTGTATAATCATCATAATGGTACATTATTTTAATAACTAATCACACGAATCGAAAAAAATTATTATTTGATATAGACCGAAATGTCAGTGTTCACAGAACACTAATATACAGAGTTCGTTTTTCATCATTTCTTACAAAGGAACGTCTATGTTTCAATCAAAATTCGAGCACATATGGCATAAAACATCAAAATATTTGTGGTTCACTCCAAACTGCAAATGGCGGCGATTTGCCTCACTTTTTTCTATACGTGACAGTAAGGAAGTTCGACGTCCAGTTAGTATTATAGGTCCATGCTTGTACCGTTTATTCCCAGATATTACAGATGAATCTGTACGATCTGTGGTCACGTGACTAAAAATCCGTTTGCTCGCGGAGGTCAATGCCGAATGGGCTTACTGAATGCAAAGGAAACGAGGAATGCAATATCTCCTTCTGGTCGTTCACTACGGCGTACACTTCGGTACAACTAGTACCGAAAATCCCAATTAATTAATTGATTACACGAAAAAGAAACGAGAAAACCAATATCTCCTCTGCCCATTCATAACTGCGATAGCTACACTACATCAAAAAAATATTATGAATTAATTGGGTTTTTAATGAATAAATGCAAACAGAAGAATGAAAGTGTTAATAAGTATTAGAATTTTTCAATCCATCGGTTGTCGAATCAGGAAACTCAACATAAAATAATAAAATATATAAAAAACATAAAACTCTATCGATAAATCGCTCGCATTTCATCCGTCAAAATATTTGACATTTGACATAAAAACGATGTGAGCGACTGACGAAATGTTGCGGCGATAAAAGGATTTTTCCGAATCGAATTCAAAACGTGCAATACCTCAGTACTTACAGGATTTGTGAGAATTATCTTGCCATCCTTTATCCGAGTAATGACTATACACTGCTCATTTTTCATGTACAAGTTCTGAACTAACTTCATCCACTTGGTCCATGAAGACCATTTCAGGCTTCGCAGAATCAGGATGCAGTTCCAGTCTATTGGGATACAATTTTGCATACCTCATTTGCCAACTCGAATTCCAAGGACCCCCCAATTTCTTTATATATCCGTGAAGTATACAGTCCGACTCTGCAATGTAAAAAAGTCATTATTCTGATGAAATCAAAAACACAAAATTGATTGCACAGGGTAAGCCAAACTGAAAATTTTTGAGTTGAAGGTCTTATGATCCAAATATAACAAAACCATATTTCCTTAAATTACGTAAAATTGGGGTTATTGGTATTCTATTTATAATCAAGTGTCCGAATGACCACCTTAGTGGCCGTGGACAATGTTTGTAAGATTTAAATTGAAGGTATATCAATAAAATTTTTCTGAAGTCAATATCAATATGAATGAAAATATTACCTTTTTCATCTAAGTCGAACAGTTTCTTCTGTTTCGCTCTCTTTTATGTTCTGCTTTATCAGCTTCAAAGTTGATCGTTTCGAAGACTGTCTCAGCAACCTCATTTTGCCATCTTTCTGATATAACTAATGGGAAATTTTTATACAATTCCTGATCCTGGTCTCCCAACTGCAAATAAAAGTAGAGACATAAAATACATATTTGAATGATAAATTATGTTTTCTTTCTTCGAAAAATGACAACGGATAATATCAACAACAAGCCTAAGAATGTCTACGATCAGGGAAAATAAGTAACATCAATAGTTGTAAAACTCTTAGAAGTGCTGCATTGAAAAGTTAGGTTAGGTAGCATGTCTATGCTAATGGAATCCACACTATGGCAGAGAAGGACAGCAAAAGATGTACAAGGTGATGTTAAATATAATTATTTTTCTCTGCGTTAGAAGGTTAACCAAAAAAGTCTACTGCTCACCTTTATTCCTTTGGTATCCTCTTCATCGAAAGAACCGATATCGAAGGCATCAGCAGCGTTGACTTCCCCCTTGGTGGAATCAGTGGAGGTGTATACTTCTGGAGGTAGACTTGCTGCCAATCGATACCAGCGAAAAAGGAGTGTTCCTTCACTTCATCAGGCCTACAATCATCAAAATTCATCAGTTGTGTGAGTGAAATTCACGTAGAAACAACTTACCCACTTCCCTTACATCCTAATCGCTTATCCACGTCTCTTTGCAATAAGCCCTCCAGCAAAGATTTCAGTTCTTTGCTGAAAGCATCTGGAAGCTCTACGTTCTGAAAATTTGAGAGAAGCTGACAATGATCAGTTGATGAGTATTTTGTACCTCTAATAGAGAGAATTAAACATGTAAGATGACCTGAAAAGTTTCTGGCCCTTTGGAGATGATTTGGTTCAATCCATTATGATGAATAATATATAGACCGCTATCTTAGATTGAGGTAGATTCAGATCAATAATATTACTGATTGCAACAACGACTACCTTTCTGCATAACGAGTATAATGACCAATGAGATCTTCTATGCGTCATTATACTACAGCTACGTTTCCCATCGGCAAAGTTGATCATTTTCCTGGAAGGCTCTTTTGGTACAATATGTGCCGCTGGTTAAGTACACACCGTCGAAGTAAAAAATTCAATGTACAGAACGCCAGTTCCAAATTAATTCCATTAACAAACCACATGAGTAGTTATGGAAGGGGGATTCTGGCACACTTCTATGTGTGTCAAAATCCCCTTTCCATAACTACTCATGTGGTTGACTGGAATTTATTTGGAACTGGTTCTGTACATGAATTTTTTACTTCGACTAGTTGTTTCGAAACTGTTCAGAAATAAGCATAAAGCAAGCAATGAAATATATGTTATTCCGAGATATTATACAAATTTTCATTTATCTGAGAGAATAATTTTTATAGGTTCTGCCCCTATGCTCAAGTAAGAGATATGTCGTATTGTGACAGTTATTCGACAACTGAAAGTGAATCATTCACCATTCATATGTACGATTCACAATGTTTGTTTATTCTATTTGATATTAGTTCTCAAATAGTTACATACATCCACAAAACTTCTCCTAGTTTCTGGGAAAAACCTCCGAATTTGGCAACCTTGTTTGTATAATCACCAAGATTGAAGAATAGAGAAAATAATGAGAATTCTATACAAAATAATACAAATTCTTAGAAATCATTAATAATAGAATAAAAGCTACTATAGGGCAATGAAATGTCGAGATCAGCTTTTCAATATGGCTGCTGGAAGCTAAGAGTAAACCGACGAATTTATAATATAATAATATTGAGGAACTCTCTGATTCACTTTACCATTTCATTGAAGATTAGTCATTTGTTATTCTATTCTTCTTATTTTCACCTTTTTTGAATTTAAGTGTGCCTTTGCATTGTTTCTTGTTGCGTGAATCAATTGTGGAAATATCAGATCGTCAAAAATTTAATAAGTAGTTTGTTTATAGTAACTACCAGCAGACATCTTGATAAAAAGGCTGTTTTGGACTGGTCTGTTAACAGTCGTAGACAAATTATTCACATAAGTCATCAAGCAGAGCTGTAAACGTACAATAATGAGAACATAAATTTCTAATCTTCCCATAAGGCCGAAAACTTTTCATCTCATCAACGCATGTTTTATGAAGCACGCAATAGCAGCTGGATGGAGATACCTAAGTAAGATGATCGATCCCAATTGAAAAAGCCATGAAAGTAGCTGGGTTAGCCTATGTCGAAACGATTAATGAGAAAGAAAATCAAGCTCATTAGTAAATACAATGATAATTATTGCACTTAAGTTAAAGCTGTATGGTCCTAGGATTAAGTTTCTTCACCTTCACAATCGCCATGTTGGATAGTTCTGAGTGTGTTCATCAAAAACACTGAAAAAGTCCATGTTAAGGCTTCTTCAAATTGAGGACTGGACATAAGAATTTGTCATGGAATATAAAAACAACACTTTTTGAAGTAACTTATCGGATTAAAATAACGATCTAGCAGATAACCATTCTTTCCACGAACATAGTTTTCTTTTAGAGTAATACAATCAGTACAAACGTCGCTTCAACAATTCGCTTCTTTTGCCCCAAAATAAATGATTGGATGGAAGCAATTCAGAACCTATTTCGTGCAATAGGGGAGTGCCAACTGCTTATAGGTTTCTGTATGAACTGAAGATATAGCTGGCGATTGCAAAAATACAATGAAGAAACTCATCCCTCACCAATCTGTCACACACATAATTGAATACAAGTATCATACTAACCGTGGTTAAGGTCATCCTATCTATTTCATGTTTGTCTTTGGTTTGTGCTGACGAAATGGTGAGTGTCCTTTCAGTAATTTGTATAACATGCAGCCGAAACTGAACCAGTCTGCACTTGAATCGTAGGCGGTACCTTTGGAGAGAACCTCTGGTGCCATATAACCATGTGTTCCTCTGAAAAATACATGTTTTGTTCTTGTGACTCATATGCTTCTAGCAGCAGTACTTACACACTAGCATGGGGTTTCTTCTTGAAAAATCACAGGCTAAACCCAAATCGGATATTCTAACATGTCCGTGTTCGTCTAATAAAATATTTGCGGGTTTTAAATCTCTATATACAATATATCTTCTGTGCATGTGTTCCAAACCTGCAAAGAATATACCATGAGCTCATCATCAATTCAAGTCATCTAATAGAATTCTAGAATTCGGCTTACATTGGTAGATAAAATGGTAGAGTACTTATTATTCCCCAACTAGCATAAGTGAACAGATTTAGCTAGTGACAGTAGAGTACTGAAGATAGTGCACGGTAGAGTAGATAGCACATGTGTAATACTGGTTGACTTAACCAATGTGGACACTTGCCCGGTTTCAGTATAGGATAGGGCTACCTCCTAGTCTATTTTTTATGATTCGGTCAATTTTCAGTACGAACTATCCTCTCAAATTACTAGCAACGTGAATAAAGTTACTCTACTGAAATGAGTTGAGTAAATTTTTCTTGAAAAAATGTGCCATTTACCCTACCAAAGTAAACCTTGCTTGAAAGCTGACGTCACAAATGACCGTTGACATTACAAAGATTTGTTTACGTTTCTATATGAAAAATAAAGAGTTTTTTGGTTGAGACATTTTCGATAGAATATCAGGAGCGAAAATACTGACTTTTGCTGTACCTTCACAAAATTACAACGGTCAAACTCACCTAAAATTACTTCAGCGGCATAAAACTTCATCTCTGGCTCGTTAAAAACTCCGTGCTGACTCAGATGGTAATGCAGATCCCCACCGTTCATCAGGTCCAGTATGAAGCACAGCTGTCTGGAGTATGAAATGCGTAAGTCATACAAACTATAAAAGGGCAGTCTTGACCGGTACTAACTAGGGAGAGCATGATTCTTTCGTTCAAGGCCAAGGTCTCGCCTTGCTTCATCTTTATTCTTTTCTTATCCAGACATTTCATAGCGTACATTTTTCCAGTGTCGGCCTTTCGACAGCCGTATACTTCTCCAAAACCTCCCTGCCTATTATCCTATGAACGCTGAAGTCATTCATTGTCAACTGAAAGGAAAGAAAAACTTGATACCTGGCAAGCCATTGACATTGTTCATGATTTTCTTCGATAACTACGCACTGCCAGATGTCTCTCTGCTGACTTGGGTTGCCGTAAGACCATAAAGCAACTGGTAAAAAGCAATAAAGTGACTCTACTGTGAGTGTCAGGGCATTGTGGTGTTGAAAGATATAAAAAGGTCGATGAATTTGCAACAAGTGCATCAAGGTTAATACCTGCTTGGCCTGAACCTTCTTGTGGTCTTGGAAAGGACCAATATAAGGCAGGTCCAGCAATGGGAGTTGAATAACAGAATAACCATTTAGGAACAGCCCTGGACGTACACCAGAAAGCTCAAGAAGCTATCACGAGCTTATAGTATAGATCCTGATATAAACGACCTTCACCGAGATGCTTATTTAATGAAACGTATTTTAAATTTAATTTAATATATCAATAAATATAATCCATATGGGTTGCCTAGCAAATTTCAGTCCAGAGTATGTTTAATTAATATTAAAAAAAATAATTTTTTTAAACATTTCACCACGGTATGATTATAAGATAAATTCTATACCAATCGAAAGTATGAAGCCCATAGAATATGCAAACGTTAGGTTGCCTGTTCTTTTCCGGTCACAACTATGGGGTTGCCAGGTATAAACAGGTAAATCTGTACTAGCATTTGCAACGGTCTGTTTATTAAATGAAATTTTAATGAAATTAAAGATTATTTTATTCTGAACACACGGTGGTATAGGGTTGCCTGCGAAAAATCAGTCCAGAATTGCGGTTGTCGAATTTTAAAAAGTAAAATATTGCTCCGAGTGAATGTGTGCGCACCGGTATGCTTAGTGCAGACGATCAGAGAATCGGGCTGCGCGGTGATGCTGTGCGAGATAGGGTTCGCACGAAGAACGATGCACTGCGCGACGACTTAACTGTAAGGAAAAAACGATCGAACATTTTTTTTCACACTCGTCTGAAATAATCCAGATTATAATATGCAAAGTTTTTTATTTCGTCCGAAGGCGGGAAGTTCGAAAAAAAAATTAAGTTCGATTGATTCGATCGCTCGAACGAAAAAAATCAAACGGGCATATAAATAACGATCAAAAGACGTAATCATATACACTCGTTCGAAAAAATCGCGAAATTTTTTTCTTCCGAATAAATTCGAAAAAAAAAGTTGCATCAGTTCGACGATCTTTAATTTATCACCGAAACGCCTCTATAATTTTCCAAAATCATCAGTCATCCGTAGGAAAAAAAACGGTGATTTTCGAAACGGTCCAAGTCGAGCTAACGTTCGCGCACTCTCCTTTCTTTAAATGGGCGGACTTTAAACAGCTGCTATGCTGTGTCCTTTTCTATCGCATGGAATGGTCGGTTGGGACCTCTCAGTCGCACACATTCACTCGGCGCAATATTTTACTTTTCAAAATTAGACAACCGCAATTCTGGACTGATTTTTCGCAGGCAACCCTATACCACCGTGTTCAGAATAAAATAATCTTCAATTTCATTAGAATTTCATTCAATAAAACAGACCGTTGCAAAATGCTATTACAGATTTACCTGTTTATACCTGGCAACCTGATAGTTGTGACCGGAAAAGAACAGGCAACCTAACGTTTGCATATTCTATGGGCTTCATACTTTCGATCGGTATAGAATTTATCTTATAATCATACCGGTGAAATGTTTAAAAAAATTATTTTTTTTTAATTATTAATTAAACATACTCTGGACTGAAATTTGCTAGGCAACCCATATGGATTATATTTATTGATATATTAAATTAAATTTAAAATACGTTTCATTAATAAGCATCTCGGTGAAGGTCGTTTTATATCGGGATCTTATACTATAAGCTCGTGATAGCTTCTTGAGCTTTCTGGTGTACGTCCAGGGCTGTTCCTAAATGGTTATTCTGTTATTCAACTCCCATTGCTTCTAAAATGAGAAGGGTATAGAACAATAGACCTACATGGTCGCCTAATACTGGTTATAACGATCCCCGTTCAAGTAAAAGGTTTGAGAGTTTGTTGCCGGAATGGTAAAAAACGCAGGGTTGCACAAGAGTTCACAATCTCAAGGTGCTGCGAGTTTCACTTCGCCTTTCCTCCCCTAATCCAATCTACTGACCGATATGGTATGCTTTCAACCTCAACCCCTTCTGAATGCACAATTCGTATGACCCCAACAAACTATTTTAACTGAAATCCTAACCTACATCAACTGTCCTTACTCAACAGTTTATCGATTCAATATGGCGTTCCAATCTTGTGTTGGTATGAGTTAGGGCACAATAATCAATCTGCTCTGGAATAATCGTATTAAGAGGTTCCCAAACCAGGCTGGATTTATGATATCCCGGAATTCAGATTAGATAATAGTGAATTTCATAAATTTCACCCTGAAGGTGCTCTGCATGTGAGCATTAGAGCGAAGTTCATTAATTTCACTTCATATATTAGTGAAGTTTGGGAAAATCGATTCAGGAGAGAGTTGTTGGAGATTTCCGAAGCCATATTTGAATTAGTTGCAGGACCAGCTCTACCAAAGGGCTTCTATCTACATATAAGTATTTCAAATGGAAACCTTCGCCATAAGCCAGTGCATAATTGGTACGAGATGCAGGTACCGAAAAAAATAGACAATTATATTATCTTAATAAAAGCAGCACTACAATCTTGACTTCCACGTAGTACGGCCAAAGTTGGTCTCGGAATGCAAACTTTCACTCAAGTTACGCGGGCCAAACATCCAGGTTAACCTTGTATGGGTACTGGTCATACTGAAGTGCAATGCAACGAATGGTAGACCAACTGCCAAGAGAGGGAGGTAAGGTAAATGTACCAATTATCGACAGTGCCCCCCAATTATCGACACTTTTCATTTCTTTCTTTCCATATTTAAGGTTTCGGGACCAGCCATAGAATTATTTTCTTCGCGAATATGTAACTTATAGTTTTCTCAGCATATATGAATATTATCCCGATTTTTTCTGAGTATCCTCAGTGCAAAATGTGCCCTCATTCAGTTGAGTTTCAGCCTCAACCGAGTTTACAGCCTATTTGTTACCAATTCAATAAGAAAAGCCTCCTCATCATATCCAATCAAACTCGCAAGATTCAAGTGATATAAGTTTTTTTGTACATTAACACACTTTCATATGGTTTGATGATTTCAGTTTTATCAATGAAATAAATTTTTCTGTGATATTTTCATTAAAAATAGGGTGTCGATAATAGGTACATCTAAAACATGACCATCCCCATTCATCGACACAAGTGTCGGTAATTGGGTAAAGTGTGGTGTTATTTGAAATACTTCCTGGAGCCTATATACTTCTTTTTTCGGAACAAAAGTAACTTTATTGTATGCGATTCAATCATCATTTATTATGTACCAATTATCGACATAATGATTTCTTCAGATTTTCCAATTAGAAAATGAAATATTTCAATGTCGATAATAGGTTCAATTCTATGTCGAATAATGGTTAAATTTTTTGCCGATCATAGGGCACCTCGACATGACTTTCAATGTATTTTCTTGCGGAATTGGTGAGCCCTATCAACAATTTATTTTCAACATTTGTGACCGCAAATGATCAAAGTTTCAGTCCAAACAAACCGACACCAAATGATGATAAACTCTTATGATATTATTTCATACTTTTTCGGAGATGTCGATGGCGAGTGCATTACATTATCGATTATTGGTTTCGTTAATTTTTCAGTCTATTCCGAATAATTAAATGTCACGGATGTGAAAAACGTAATGCCTGCTCTAAGAACTTCCAAACAATTCGATGTTACCAGAACCACATTATGAAAGGCAGATAGGTTCTGAGACTGTCTTAACCAAAGAGGAGGATGAACTATTGCTGGTGAAATGGATGTTTCACGTCGCGAAATGTGGATCTTTCATAACTAAAGCTACTTCGTCAAAAAAATAGGTGAAAATCCACTAAGAAACTGCCAAATTCAACGACTCTGACTTGAAATTTTTAATCTCTTCTCAATTTTCACAGAGCACTTTGAATGAGTTAAGCGTACACCAAATTTTAAACGATAGCAATAGTCAATTCAAAATATAAAGAAAAAAATTTTTTCTGAATTTTGATATCCGGTAACGAAGCCGTTTCGGACCCATGTTGTATAAACTTTTCTCCTTAAAAGAAGTTGAGAAGTCCCTTTTGGCATTTGGTAACGTTAATTCTGGAACACCCTGTATATGTTATTCTATCAGATTTCACGATTTCATTAATTGAATTTATCGATCCGATTGAATATTTATTTTTCTCTCGTCCATACAACTCTTTATTCTTCTTGATTTCACAGTGTCGATAATTGGTCCTCATGTGTGTCGATAATTGGTAATTTCAATTCCAGAGCTGTCGATAATTGGGACATCTGACTTTCACTTGATTAATTTTTTTTTTAAATATCAAAACTTTCTGTTAACGATTTCGTGTTTGTTTTTTGAAGTTAAAGGTACAATGAGTGTAAAACTGGCTTTTATGTGTGAAAAAAAACATTTGTGACTATCCGAAAACCTTTGTACATTCCCAAGTGTCCACTATAGTGTCGATAATTGGTAATTTACTTATATAGGTATTTCTTCTTTTTTCATTGGCCAGAGCCATTCTGCAATTTCCCAGATAGTCATCAACGATAGCGTCTAGCTGGAGGAATCACAAAGAGGAGGAATAGTGGTAGGGTTTTCAACACACAAGGACGGATTAACGTTACACACAACCTGGCTCACTCACACGAATCATCACACTACCTTATCATACGTTGCTCTCCCCTTCTCAACGAGAATGGACGCAAAAAGTCCTTCACTGGGTAAGTTAGAATTAAAGAAAAGAGAGCTTTGATGAGAAAGGCTGTATTTTTTAAAATGGCGTAAATAATTGGAGCGTGGCACACGAGAAAATACTAGGGTTTATCTCTTAGACTTTGTTGCCCGAACGTAACAGCGCAAGCTTGCACCATAGATCTTATGGTCATGGTAGTGCAAAGTCTTCTTTGCCTAATCTGATCTACTGACCGATATGGTATGCTTTCCCCTTATGAACGTAATATTGTATTGTATTACCCCCACAACTATTTTTAACTGAATTCCTAACCTCAAACTGCCCTTATTCAACAGTTTATCGATTCAATATGGCGTTCCAATTTGTGTTGGCATGGATTAGGGCACAATAATCAACCTGCTCTGGAATAACTCGTATTAAGAGCATCCAAACCAGGCAATTTTAATGACTTCCGTCTGGATTATGGTAGAACAAAGGGCTTCTGGTTCCCTGGAGCAGGTCCAACTCCCGGAACTCAGATTAGATAACAGTAAATTTTCATTAAATTCTACCCGAAGGTGCTGGCGTGTCGGAGTAGTGAAATTCAGAGCGAAAAACATAGTAATTTCAAAATCTTCATCCATTAGTAGCTTGCTTTTGGGGAAAACGTCGCTTGGGGGGTTCCGGAGAGAGTTTTTGGAATTATCCTTGAAGATGCCAGTTCTGATAAACAGCTCTACCAGTCCGCTTCTATCTATCTAGTTTGTATTTTAATGGAAACCTTCGTTCCATAAGGCAGTTTGCATAATGGTAGAGTTTGTATCATGCACCTGAACCGAAATGAATAGATAATTATATTATATGACAAGAAAGCAGTCCTAAAATCCCTTGACTTCCAAGTACAATAGTACGGTCCAAAGCTAGTCACGGAATGCAAACTTTCACTCAAATTAGCGGGCTAAACATCCAGGTTAACCTGGTATGAGTACTTCGTCATACTAAGTGCAACGCAGTGAAATGGTAGGACCAACTGCCAAGAGACGGAGTTTTAGGTAAATCTCCTTTCATTGGCCAGAGCCATCTGCGGTTTCCCAGCCAGTCATCAAGCGATGGCAGTTAAGAAATAAAAACAAAAAAAAGGTTAGATCGTGGCAAATAGCGAAACCAAAATAGGCTAAATCATACCTTTCCTTCTCAACGAGCTGGACCAAAAAAGTCCTTCACTGGGTAAGTTGGAATTAAGAAAAGAGAGCCTTTGATGAAGAAAGACTATATTCTTAAATCTGGCGTAAATAATGACGTGGCCACAAGAAAATACTAGGGTTTATTAAGAGTTTCATTGCCGAAACAGTAAACAGCGCAAGCTTGCACCATAGATCTTAGGGTCATGGTGGTGCAAGGTCTTCTTTGCCTAATCTGATCTATTGACCGATATGGTATGCTTTCAGCCCCTTCTGAACAATATTGTATCGTATTACCCCACAACTATTTTTAACTGAATTCCTAACCTCAAAACTGTCCTTACTCAACATTTATCGATTCAATATGGCGTTCCAATCTTGTGTTGGCATGGATTAGGGCACAATAATCAACCTGCTCTGAATAACTCGTATTAAGAGGATCGCAAACCAGGCAATTTTAATGACTCCCGTCTGGATTATGGTAGAACAGGGCTTCTGGTCCCTGGAGCAGGTACAAACTCCCGGAACTCAGATTAGATAACAGTAAATTTTCATTAAATCTACCCTGAAGTGCTTGCGTGTCGGAAGTAGTGAGAATTTAGAGCGAAAATTCATTAATTTCACTGCATATATTAGTGACGTTTGGAAAAATCGATTCAGGAGAGAATTGTTGGAGATTCGCGAAAGCCACGCTAGATTAGTGGGAGGAAGATTCGAGTTACGCAGGGTGAAATTGGATGATCCGCGGGGTGCATGCTAACTAGGGATGTTTAAAATGGGGGGTGAAGAATTAAGAAAAATATTGCTGTGAAATTTGATGATGGGATTCGACAAGATTACTATTTTGAAGGAAGTAAGATCAAATTAATGTAGAACTCAAATTTTTCGTAAAGAAATCGATTTTCTACGTAGTGTACATAGATTAGATCGAGGTAAAACTCGAAGTATATGGGAAGTTTCAGCTGGCGAGTGTGTAGCATAAGGGTGGTCCAGATGCAAGGTTGGCGCCCGTCAGATTCTGCTAAAACTGGAAAACTGCCCGTAACAAAGTTCTGATCCGATATATGGTTTTCGTGAGGGTCGTGTCAAGAACTTAGAGCTTCCACGTTGAGTTGACACTTTTGCAAGAGTTATTGTCTATGGCAAAGTAATTTTACCAGCCTGATAATAGATTCACCCCGTGTCTGGCAATGGCAATGAGATCATGTTCGGTAGGTTTAATATTCAGATAGTAGAACGCGCACTCAACTTAAGGAAGGGTAGAATCGATGAGACGCAATGAGTCAGTTAAAAAACGGCAGAGCTCAGAGTAGAGAGATCCTAGTAAAACACGCGAGAGTTTAGACGAGTTATACGTTGAAAAGAGTAGAGAGAATGTTGAATATTTACGAAAACGATTAACGCAATGTTTCTGACAATAATGGACAAACAGAAAACCGTTACGAACAACCAGATTTGTTGAACGTCATTACTGGCCGGTTACAAATTCAACATAAGAACAGTGTTCAAAACACAAAATAGTTTGAGATCCATTCTAACCAGAATGAAACCAATGAATGAGACACAAAAAATCAAAAATTGTATTTACAATATTCCCTGTATATGTGGAAAAACTTATACAGGAGAGACATCAAGACCTTAGAGATAAGAAAACGCGAACATAAGAACAATATCAAAAATAAGACACTACAGATCACAAATCGCTGATCATCTATGTTCAAATAGCGGATATCATATGATGAACTGGAACAACACAAAGATCCTAAAAACGAACCTGATAATTATAAAAGGAAAATTAAGGAACCCACATGTATTTTGTCAGATGAAAAGATACTTTGGCTGATTGTTCTGTTCGAATAGATCGTATTTGGATTGATTTATTGAAGGAAGAAATGACATCAAGAAATTTCAGATTAAATAAATCAACATATATATGTGTTGACCACTTAAATGTCAATTAGACTGCAAACGAAGAAATACACAACCCAAGATTTTACAAGTTTGTCTGAAGATATAGACACCGAACCGTACACTTATCCTTTAGTTTATTGCCTTTTTAGTTTAACTTTTGCTCCTGACAAATTCGGGCAAAGATTTAATTAAGCAGGAGCATTCATCATTCAATCAAAAATTTTTAAAATTTTTTTTGTTTCAGAGACTGAGAGTGAAAAACTAAAAATTTTTCTAGGAATGCAGAAAATCCCCGATTATATTTCAATCGATAATTAAATCGATATTTGCATAATTTTGTTTAATTAAATATCAAAATTCACATGTACCTCTGCCTCACCTGTGAATTAAAGGTGTGTACTGTGACGGCAACACTATACGAAATATGTATACAACCCTGTATCTGAAGAATGAGAGAGTTACCATGTGAAAATTCAGAAAGGATTACGCTGAAAAACTTCATTTCCATTTCCGATTAGAAATTGGTTTGTTGGTAGTAAACAGCAAGGAGATTAAATGTAAACCGGTGAAAAATATATAGCCAAGCCTGTTATCTAGAACGCTATAAATTTCCAACAACATAGACTCTTATCTCGTGGCACTGATAAAAGGTACTATATATAATTTTGAACTACTTTATCCTACTCTGTGGTTAACGAAAAGCGGGGGTTTATCAAAACGGTTAAAAATAATACCAACTCACCTGAATATTGAGTTCTAAATTTTTCATTGGCAAAACCTAGTATATTTATCACTGAAACGATAACATGAATTATTGATTTGGGCTGCTATTTTGTAGAGAGAAGCTTGTGTTACCTTCTAAAAATTGTTTGAAGGGTCGTCCCTAAGGTGGTTATATATTTCTTCTATGTAAGGCTGAAAAATAAGGAACACTTAGTTTAGATTTGCCGTTGAAATATACAGGCATACAACAACGCGTTCAAATTGATGAATTATCTTATGAAAATCCGCGTCCTGCGAAAATTGTTCTTATAAAATTACGTGGTTTACATGGTTTACATAATCGTTCATCTGATAGGACTATTGGTCGAATCATTAAAAAATTTCAAGAGATAATGAGAAGATCGAAACAGTGAAATACAGTCATGACGGGTGTTCACAAGAAAATATTCGTGAATCTGTTGCTAAGACCTCTAAATGTCCATTACACGACTTTCAAAATAGCTTAGACACCTGACGAATTTTACAGAAAGGTTATCTCTGAAGGCATTTGAGGTTAAAAACACAGGAAATAAAGGCATTATATCATTTAAAATATTTCAATATCCTCCAGAAACGGTCATGATTTGGCCACCAAGATTATGTTTTTGACACGACAAGACCGCTGGACTATTTTTCTTGGGGGGTTATTAAAAAAAACCAGGTCTAAAAGTTTTCCAATAAGAGGTGTTATTTTGATAATCACGGAAAAATGTCATTTTGCAATATAAATGATCGGATGTTTATCTCATTATAAAGAAGAAGCTATGCCGTTAATAGTGGAAAATAACATCAGGCAAATGACCACCACGACCACGCTTTCAGGACCATAGCATTTTAATGAAAATTTCCATAACCAAATCACAAAGTGGCTGCCCTATGTCCTCGACTAGCTTCACGAATTCCATCTTTGAGGTCTTGAATGGATGCTGGTCTATTGGCGTAGACCTTCTCCTTTCACGTGGCCCAAAAGGAAGAAGTCGCAAGATGTTAAATCACAAGATCTCGGTGGCCAATTGTGATCACCTCATGCATTTCAACGACCCAATCAACAAAGACACGACGTTTTTGATGATCGGTCGGATTGAGTTCTTGTATTAACTGGGTTTTTTCTCACAACACTTTCGGCTACAGCAGCAATATTGTCGGCTCTTCTTGAGCGATGTGCAAGGGTTTTTTTCTTCACATCACTAACTTATCCGAACAGCTCGAATTTTTCCACCAATTTCTTTTTTGCGGTCCGACAAGATGCTTCACGACGACCCAAAAATGTTCGAGTTTTACGAACCGTTTCTTCAAAATTTTCACCATTTTATAGTGAATTTTAATGATTTTAATGCGTTCTTGAAGCGTGTATCGTTCAATTCTTATTAATGACGTAGTTTCTATTTGTCAAATGTCAAAAAATGACAGCTTCGAACGTGACATCTACCGAAATAGCGGGCTATTCAAAATACCCCTCTTATTGGAAAACCCATTATAAGAATAATCCACAATCGATTCCTGAACTGAAGGATGAAAATATTCGTGTTATTACAGGCCCGTAGCCAGGAATTTTTTTCGGGGGGGGCTAACTTGAGTACAATTATTATTCATGATTGCCACAACGTATAACTGAACACATGCTTATTGACATTTTAATAATTTCGGGGGGGGGGGGGCTGCAGCCCCCTTAGCCCCCCCTAGCTACGTGCCTGTGTTATTAGTGAGTTAGTACCTCAATTATGTAAAAATGTCATTGAAATTTTCCACAAAAGAGTGGACGTCTGTGGAGCTGCAAAATCCACTTGGCAGATATTATTTTTTTTCGTACATGAATGACATAACTGATTCAATTATCAATAAGTTTATGGAAATAAATGCAAATTTATTAATTCTCACAAAAAATGAGCAATTTGAAAAACCCTTCAGGTGGGTGTGTTGTTCCTACCTCAAATAGTGTTGGAGGTACATCATTTTTGATTAAATGCCTTTGGACATGCTGCAGACATTCTGTGGAGTAGTCCTGTGAATATAAAAAATAATCAGGTTCTCGGAAAGATTAAAACTATTTATAGCAATAAGACATAATACCATAACAAAGGTAATACGTCTCTCAGAAGATTTCAGTTGGAAGAAAATAGAAAATAAAAGAGAGGTAAAATAAACTCGAAATGAAAAAAAATGCATTAATCCATATAAAAAAGAGCTTTTTTCCTGAGGAGAAACTGAACAAGATTTATTCTTTTCACAAAAGAAATGATGGTTATCTTACATGAGTTCTCGCCAAGAGTTCTTTCATAATAAAGTTGTCATAGATATCCCTTGCATGTTCATTCTTTCCTCCTGACATTCCAATTTCTCGTAAGTTTAATCTGGAAAGAAAAGAAATATTTCAGAGAGGGAGTTTTTGAATCGATCATAGCTGACCTCGTTTCCGAGATGAAAAATGTTATTTTCTATCTTATAAATCACATCGAAGAATTATTCCAATTTTATCGTGATGAATTTCATCTAGATTTTCCTAGGAAATCATTAGAACGGATTCAATTTATTATTGAAACGTTGTACTTTAAATCTGCTCTTTTTCATGGAATTATTGTTCATTGTTCGTACTCAGGAATTTAATTTACGCAAAGCATTATAAATCAATCATTATCAGAAAATTATATTTTTTGTCGAAAGCTCAGTTCAAGATACAAGAATCAATCAATAATGACCTATTTCAATAAATGATTTCTTGGATATTAATGTATGATTGTGATGGCAATCGAACATAAAGTATTGAGAAGCAATACTAGTAATGTTACAAATCTACTGAAACATAGAATATGTCAATTATTGACGCCTCTTTTTCGAAAAGTGGCAATTAAACTTCCACAATTTTGACAATAATATTATCTACGACTATACAAATAATCTACCCATTATACCGCTGTTATTGCTCGGCCATAATTAATAATACTCATTAATCGCTAGTCAATAATGAGTCATTAATCACTGCTGTCAGATGCTTCATGGGTTTAGCTATATCTGACATGATATTGTCAAAATTGATATTTCTACAGTGTTCTAGACTTTCCCAACTAACAAATATAAAAATAAATACCTTTAAAATCAAGGGCCAAATCTAATTTGAGTATCATCAACTTTCTTTACAAAAGATACAATCACAAATTCATTAAAAATTACTCTTATGTCCACTTGACTTTTTCCACACTAATAATAGAAACATCAACAAAAATATTCAGTAGTCATAGATAAAGTAGAGCATTCTATTAGCGTATAAAGATTGCTATTATTCACAAGGTGAAGTTTAGGCTACGAGCCGCAAGCTAGTGACCTGAATTCCCTACCATAGTGCTTGAATTAAGCCAATAAAAACGATGAGAGAGATAACACTACATTATTGCAATCAGACAACTGGCTTGAGTCAGTTACAGAGCACGTAAATCTCCCTAATATAAAATTATGCAACTGTACGGCAAAATTTTCTGTCTGATGGATTGTATACCGTTTCCGATGTGAATTTACAAACCTGTATAATGAATAAGCAAATATAGATAAAACCACATAATCGCGAAGTGAATCAAATGAAAATGAACGTTAACGTCAACAATTCTTCAAGATCAATGAAAATGGCAAAATTGCGAAATATTACGCTTCCTTCGGGCCACAAACCGTCCATTCACGAAAAAGAAAAATAAATATCAGAACCCGCATCCAGATTCGGAACTAAAATAACAACTTTAATTACATCCGTTGGGATTCGAAACGATAACGTGGTTTCATTCTCGCTTCGTCCGGTCATGATGAAATTTCAGGCGTCGAAACTTTTACAGATCGACAGTGGCGGAGCTGAGTCCCCTATTTGAAGAAAACGAAATACAACGCCACTCTATGGTCGGCATTTTGATGCCGTTTGATGCGCTATGCAAGAATTTGAAATTGGAGTTTTTACCAACTGTTTCTGAGTTGACCTAAAACAATCATTTGACATCAAAACGATTGGTGCGAGAAAAGAAATGTAGAGACGATAAGTTATAGGGTAGTATTCATAGTCATCTCTAAAAGTGAGGGTGAGTGTGAGTGTCAGATCGCCCTTGAGTAGGTGTACCGTTTCATAAAGAAAACTCATTTCATAGGTACTAGCGCCTTCCCTCAAGTTGAGGCTGGAAGAAATCGCACTCCACTCACTGAGTATGCTTTATGAAACGGCTACATCTACTCAAGGGCGATCTGACACTCACTATCACCCTCATCTTGAGAGATGACTGTGAATACAGTCCTTTGTAAATCGTAATACTTTCCAAGGTGCTCTGGCGTCAAGAGACACGAGTCAAGGAGTCGTAGCCTTTTCCTGACTGAAGCCCTGGGAAGTAAACCCTCTATTCTACAGACTGAGATACTGTCTGTTTCCATATGCTCACAGGAGTGTCTTAAAATGAATCTCAAACGGGCGCATGTCTACATTACCACGGACAGTCAGGGAATGCTGAGATTCCTGGAATCATACTGCCAAGGTCTCTACTGACCTGGGAGTGCCGTTACACCATAAAGCAACAGGCAAGAGCCATAAGAGGGACGCTGCTTCTATTTCACATTTCTATATCTGTATTATTTCCATCATTCTATCTACTATCCAAATCTCAAAGCAATAAACATATGTTTATAACTCAGCGACTTAGCGAAGGAGACTCGCCTCCACGAGCCGAGATTCGTTAGAATGTAACATTTCAAACTTCTTCAAATGAACGGTTCGGGACCACTCAAAATTCAAGCTGTAGATCCCGTGTCGGAGGCCCAGCTCCGCGGTATTATTTTCGCTTCTAGGCGAACGAGCTTAGCCGAAACTGAACGTCCGATCGGGCCGAATCAACACCCGTCGATCGTGGATGGAGATCAACTGTTCTTATGATTCCCTTCCTTTTTATTAATGAAGTATTAATCCTCTCGGCGTGCGGTTGTGGTTTTCGCGACATTTTGTGGAAAAGTTTGTAGGTAAGATTTTAATAATTCAGCAAAAAAGGTGGAAAGTAGTGCATTTAAAGAAACTCAAAATCCTGTAAATTTCATTTTGAATGATGAATTCAGTAAAATGCCTTACCATGATAAAATTTTCATAATTCAAGTAATTAAGACACCTCGACCAGCAATGCCAAATTTAATTATTAATTCTGCTCATAATCGTTCGCACTGCGTAGAATGGTATAATGAATGCCAGTGGCTGACAGGAAGCCCAGTCCAAAATAAATCATTTGTTGGTTGCGTGGTCTCGGGCCTCCTCTGATCGAAATCTCACAAGCCGCCACTGGTGTCCAGCACTGGCAGGAGCTGGCCAAAGAACAATTTATATGGGGAAACCGGTCCTGGACACCAAAGAGGTAACAGCCAAGGCTCCTAAAGAGGTTGTCGGTTTTATCGACGCCATTGACGACCTCCTCAGGTTTCCATGAATGAGTAGGGTATAGAACAAAAGATCCACATGGTCGCAGTTCCCAGAAGTCATTCCCTGCCATAAGGACCCTTGTTCTAACGATAAAAATAATGTACAGCTGAAAAGCAGGTGTTTAGCTGGTCTAATGAGTTCTTCATAGCAGAAGCAATAGATGTTATCGGAAAGCTTTTCCATATTTGATTTGATTATTTGACAATTCACGTAGCAGGTCCTATAAGTATGCTTATCATTTTCCTCAGTTCCAATCAACTAATTGAAAGGAGTTCTTGGTCCACCTCATTGTGTGAGACAGGCATGATTCAACCTGTTTTTGTCCTTCGACCATTCTTTCACGCTTAACGCCGGCACTGGACTTTTGGTCTACATTTCGCCGTTTCACGTATTACTTCTCTGAGGGAGAAGCTATAAATACGTCCGAGATGGCCCCAGAGAAAAATAAGATGGTGGAGGTGACCGCGGGGAGCCGTAAAGGACTTGAGAAATACGGCGTTTCTAGTTATTACTAGTTGAGGTTATGTAATTCGAAAAGACCGCATGGCGACCCTCTTAAAACTTGAATGTAATGTGGGGTCCAGAGGTATATTGTCGATTGGATAATGTGTGATGTACAAATGCCTGCATTTTCGAGCTCTTAGAGACACTGTGTTGTACATTTGAGAAGGTGCAAAGAACATGTAAGTATATGTAAATAATTAATTGGGCTGAATGATACAACAGAAAGTTCCGTGAAATTAAAGTTCGAAGACCCTTGCATTTTTGAGCATTCGACTCTGTAGATCACAGTAGTTGATAGTTTATAGTTGACACAGCTCGGCTTTCAGTTCCAGAGATCTGATGGAATCCAATATCTGTGAAGGCTTCAACGAGCCTAGTTCCTTACTCTCACGTCCAAGGCATTCTCTCCTTAGGCTCGCAATGCCAAAGCATTCCGTGACTAGGTCAATGGGGGTTTCTACTTCCTCCCCACAGAACCTACACTCGTCAGTGTCCAACAATCCCATCCTCAACAGGTGCTTCCTAAGGCGACATTGTCCAGTAAGAAAGTCAGTGAGGAGGTGTAATTGTGTCTTACCAAGATCCAGATATCTTTTGGATCTTGCTGTTTCGAAGTTCAGAAGGAACTTAGTGGAATGATCCATCTCTTTGGCAAGTGTATTGGCCTCTTCGTTTCCTTTGACTTCCGAATGGCCGGTAACCCAGATTAAAAAGATCTTATTTTTCTTGCCTACCTCATTGAGTTTTTTCCGGCACTCCCAGATTATCTTTGATTCGATGACGTAGGAGCCCAGTGCTTTTAATTGCAGCTTGACCATCTGAGTTTATGGCGGGGTGTACCAAAACTCGACGTCAACCGGAACCGGGTGAAAAAGCAAGTAATGCTTATCTTAAAATAATAGGCATTTGAAAAAACATGCAAAATTCTACACCCTGTGACAGTCTTTTCACTCCTGTTGCCACAAATATAATTTTTTTTCTACTTTTTTTTTGCTGTGTAACCCTGAATACTGCTTGTCTAAACTGCAATCAGATCTAGCTACTCTAGGTTCATAAAAATAGAGATAACTTCCCAGAAAAAAATTCTAAATAAACAATTGCCTAGTTTCAACTAACTGTATTGAAAAATATACTACGCAAGTTTGGCATCTTTTGTCAAAAGTTGGCGCATTTAGTAGGGATCTCAAAATGGTAAAATACTCGGTAAATTGTAGCTGCCGCAGTTCCAATTCGCTTTCGATTGCCTTTGAATATACTTCTTCTTTAACTGCTTCCCAGTGAAAAAAGTCCAATGGATTCAAGTCCGGTGAACGGTCCAGAGAATTTCTCCGGAAAAATTTTTTCTGGAAAAATTATTTCCTCTGCAAAAATTTTTTGTGGAAACATTTTTTCCCGGAAGATGGATCGGACGTTCTGATTCAATCTCGTAGCCGGCCCGTTCATCCATTGGACTTTTTTTTACTGGGAAGCAGTTAAATAAAAAGTGTATTCGAAGGCAATCGAAAGCGAATTTGAACTGCGGCAGCTGCAATTTACCAAGTATTATACCATTTTGGAATCCCTACTAAATCCGCCAACTTTTTGACAAAACATGCCAAACTTGCGTAGTACTTTTTTTCAATACAGTCAGTTGAAACTAGGCAATTGTTTATTTAGAATTTTTTTTCTAAGAAGTTAGCCCTTTTTTATGAACCTATAGAGCAGCTGGTATCAAAATTTCGATTACAGTTTAGACAAGCATTATTCAGGGTTACACAGCAAAAAAAGTTGATATTTGTGGCAACAGGAGTGAAAAGAATATCACAGGGTGTGGAATTTTGCGTGTTTTTTCAAATGCCTATTATTCTGAAATCATGCAACTTAGATTTTGTTAAATATTTTCCTGACAACCAGCTTCGCTTGCTTTTTCACCCAGTTCCGGGTTGACGTCGAGTTTTGGGACACCCTATATAGCACTTCTGATAGGTTCTTTCTAGATATATATCTAGACATCTTTCAATAGCTAAGATTTTCGCTTGAAAGTCGCTTGCCTTGCGACAGTGCATACTTGGTAATTGGCCCGCTTATCCCTACGCCAGCTTCTGTAGAGGTTTTGAAACAGTCTCGGAAACAGTCTGTAAACAATTGTACGGTATTATCTTTGAGGTTATAGTCGGTGTATTCCCGTTCCCATTCCTCTCTTTCACTTAGCAATGCCCTGAAGTTTTCTCAGTGCTTACGTTCTTGACTTCAATGTAGGACATTAACAGCTGTTGGGAAATATAATTATCTCTTTGATTTTTCCTTCAAAAAGATGGGAATGTCAAAATTTCCTAGCGATTTGCAAAAAGAACTTTGTTAGTACGCAAATCCCCGTCCATTTCAACCGTTCAGTTGGAACAATAGGGCCGTGGGGAATGTTACGTCCCCGTAGGACAATAGATCCATGTCCAATACTAACAACATCCTGTATTAGGCAGCAGACAGCGGATCATTATACCCGCTTCACAGTCGATACTGGAGTGCGAATAGACGCAAATGCAGAAGGCAAACAGGCGGGACGCAAACAGATTGGAAACAGAGGTTTAGGACACGCGACGGACGTAACAGGATTTATATCGAAGGAACGTGTTCCTGTAATTATTTCGCGGATAGATGGATCACGAAAATGATCCCTCTCAAACTATCCCCATTTCAAGTTTGTTCTGTTCGGTTTGGATGGAAATGTGTCGAATTCAGTGGGGTCATGACTTAGGTGCTGGCTGGGTTGTGTTTTGAAGGAAGCATCTGCCAATTTTGAGTTAGTTTACTTACAGCATAAATCTGATTTTGTGAATCAGTTATATTTAAATAATGATCTCGACGTTACAATTGGTATGGATGATATTATAGCCCATAAGGCTATATCAGAATATTTAAGAACGGTACAGGTAATGAGAGAATAATGAATCAGAGAGTCTGGTCCTCTCTGAACATTTACATCTCATCTGCGAACCTCCCTAGTAATGTAATGATCAAGAAAGTTCGCACTGAAAAAACTTCAGGACGTTGCTAAGTAAAAGAGAGAAATGGGGACAGGAATACACTGACTATAACCTCAAAAAAAATACCGTAAAATGGTATACAGATGGTTTCAAAACCTCTACAGGAGCTGGCGCTGGGATATACGGGCCAAGTACCAAGTGACTACTGTCGCTAGGCCCCTGTATTAGAGTATTTCAAGCGGAAATCTTAGCTATTGAAGTTGTCTAGATATAAATCTAGAAAGAAACTATCCGAAATGCGATATAGCTATACAGTCAGATAGTCAAGCTGCTATTAAAGCACTGAGCTCCTACGTCATCAACTCAAATATGATCTGGGAGTGCCGGAACAAACTCAATGAGGCAGGCAAGAAAAATAAGATCTTTTTAATCTGGGTCCCCGGCCATTCGGTATTCAAAGGAAACGAAGAGGTCAATACACTTGCCAAAGAGGGCACACGAATGTCACTCATTGCCACAGAACCTTTCGGTGGTATAGGTAAATCCATACTAATATTATAAATGCGAAAGTAACTCTGTCTGTCTGTCTGTTACTCTTTCACGCCTAAACGGCTGAACGGATTTTGATGAAATTTGGTATGGTGATAGATGATAACCTAGAAATGGTCATAGGCTATTAATAATCACGCCATCGTTCTTAGGGGGTAGGCAGTAGGCAGATAACTAAATTGAGTTAGTGATTTTAGTCGTTTTTGTTGGGACTTTTGCTCTTTCACGTCTAAACGGCTGAACAGATGTTGATGAAATTTAGTAAGGTAATAGATGGTTACCTAAAAACGGATATAAGATCAAAATGATCACGTCATCATGCTTAAGGGGTAGGAAGTAGGCAGAAAACTGAATTGAGTTTGTTTTTTATGATTTTTGCTGGGAGTTTGGCTCTATCATGCCTAAACGGCTGAACGGATTTTGATGAAATTTGGTTAGGTGATAGATAGTTACCTAGAAAAGGATATGTGCTATTAATATTCATGCTATCGTACTTAGGCGTAGGCAGTAGGCAGAAAACCAATTAAGTTTGTAATTTTTTATCGTTTGTTTTAAAAGTTTACCTCATTCACGCCTTAACGTCTCAACAGATTTTTATAAGACTTGGTTAATATAAAGATAGGATCCTAGGCACGGACACAGGCTACTTTTTATGGCGGGAAAATACCTCATTCCCGCGAAATCTAGCGTGATCGTGTCAAGAAGCGCATGACGCCATAGCTACTGAAATGATTTTGATGTTTTTTTAACTGAGTGTTACTAAGACTTCAAGTTAGTATTTGACCACTTTCTAACTTAGATGGTCGGTAGGCGCCATAATTTAGTACTTACTCCTACGCAGACGATGTTGCGGATGTCACAATGTCTAACATCGGGTGTTGGCAGGTAGGTAGTTAGTAGTATTTCAAACCGATTTACATTATTTACTTTTTATATTTACTAAGGAAACATTCGGAGCTATCCATTATGTAGCTTAGGTTGCTTTTGAAAAAATTTTGATGTGAAGTTGAGGACTGGAACACGATAGTGGGACATTGTTGCAGGGGACTTACAGCCGGGAGAAAACAAAAAAACTTATGCGGACGAAGTCGCGGGTAAAAACTAGTGTACCTATAAGAAGGAGTTTCTGGAGAAGGAGAAAGCCGTAAAGGAATAACCCTGGCGGGATCTCCCAGGGATGGATCATTCTACTAATTTTCTTCAGAACTTTGAAACAGCAAGATCCAAAAGATATCTGGATCTTGGTAAGAAACAATTACACCTCCTCACCGGCTTTCTTCTAGAACACTGTCGCCTCAGGAAGCACCTGCTGAGGGTGGGATTATCTGACACGGAAGAGTGTAAGTTCTGTGGGGAGGAGGAGGAAACCCCATTCCTGGATCATCTATTCATCAGCACACTAAGAAAAATCAAACAAATTGGTGCCCGTGTGAAAAGGATAAAACACTTCTTTGTTTTACCAGCATACCCTTGTTGGTGTCACCAACATGGATTAATCGGAATATAGGAGAACACTCCAAGATGGGCTCCTCAGGGAGACGTACGTCACCGCTCATGTGGAGTGTGTTTGTGGACGAACAACTACAGAGGCCGACGAAGCTTGCCTTCAAAAGCATCGGCTACGCATACAACATAGTCTTATTAGTAATTGAGGAAGATTTTGATAAATTACTCTAAAAGAGGATTATCAGTAAAGACCCTGACTGTAAACTCCAGAACCACCTGATTCTATCATGAAATAAAAAAGCCGCTGAACTTGCAAAAGTGCATCAAGGTTAACACCTGATGGACTGTGGCTGTGGACTGTGGGCTTGGAAAAGATCAATATAAGGCAGTGGTCCAGCAATGGAAGTGAATAATAGAATATCCTTCTAGAGAAATAGCTCTGCATTCACTCAGACCACAAAATCCGTGATGATTTCACCTTCCCATACCAGAAAGCTGCTGAAACTGTTCTAGCTGAGCTTTACATGATGATAGGACTACTGACGAGGCACTCTCGGTACAGACTCATTTGAACCGTATGGGAAAGTCAACAGTTGAGATTTTTAGGCTCTGTGAATTAGAAGCAGAAACACCTGAACAAATGATTACGAGTTTCCAGAGCTAGCTGGCATAATTCATATGGGAAAACGTGTCGTGGACACACAAGAGGTAAAGGCCAAAGCCACGATTTATTTTCAGTCTGGAGTAAATAGATTTTTATATTATCGCCTGAAAGCATTCAACTTCCCTCTTCAAGACATCACCCTAATTCTAATATTATTCTCAACTTCTTCTGCCTAGTCACATTATCATAACCTGTATTTCCATCCACGTTCAATAGTGGCACCATATCAGCATGAATCACTGTCTAATTCATACACAAACAAGCCTAGATACGCCATATATTCCGCAAAATTTTAATAACGTCACTAACATAGGAAAGGTATCGACCGTATGATATAGCTAGAGCTGTTCCCTCGGAGTTCTAGTGGAAATAACAGGGTTTTAGACTGTTAAATCTTTATTTTACGACTGGGATTATAATGCCGAAATTTTGTTTTGCTCATGTCGCCATGAAACCCGAGAAATGCTAATCGTAAAAGTTGTTTGTACAGAAATGAATAGAGGCAAAAGTTACGGAATGAAATATAGCATGTTATACAAACGGCCTGGAAAGTAGTTGAGTTTAGCCGAATGCACCAACTGGATTATGTCTAGTTATTGCAGCTTTCGCTTTCGTTTATATTATTTCGAGTTATATTGGGAAGATGTTCGATGCAATATTTCACGAATGATGAAATGGTATGTTTATAGCTGGGGAGTTTGCTATTTGTTTCAGTGCATTGAACTTGTCTTATGGCGTTTTCCATTGAGTTTTGCGCCAGTATTGCACTGACACTACAACTGGGTTTCAATCGGAAATTGTGGTAGTTCATAATAAAAAGAAGTTCAACGCGTAACATCACCATGAATATCAAAATAGTAAAGCAGAGAAGAATATTAATCGATTGAAAACAACGAATAATAAACTCATACTTCGGAGCTAATCTCGTACTCGTTCAAGACAAATGCAAGGAAGTGGTATCAACTATCAAACAGAGCACTTATGGATTGCCATTTCGTCCTTATTAGGACTCATCAGCACTGAAAGATACAGGTATTTCTTGGAACTTACAGCGAAATGGCATCTTCTTTAAAGTATAAATATACCGAAGACGCCATCTCTTTATCCATACGAAAACCTTCTTCCATAACATGAACCTTGAACGAAGTAGCGAGATATTTACCATTTGTCGCATTGACCGAAGTGTTCTTGCATTCGCAAATTTAACGTCAGTTGACAACGTAGTAAATAATAAGAATAGTTTAACGCGCACCGCGTCGTGGACTGAAGACGTAAAATTCGCGAAATGCAAGAACGCTTCGGTCAATGCGACAGATGGTAAACATCTAGCTACTTCGTTCAAGGTTCATGCTATGGAAGAAGGTTTTCGTATGGAACTAGAGATGGCGTCTTCGGTATATTTATACCTTAAAGAAGATGCCATTTCGCTGTAAATTCCAAGAAATACCTCGTATCATTCAGAGCTACCCTGTGCTGATGAGTCCTATATCAATGGCCATCCATAGGTGCTCTGTTTGTTACAACTTCCTTGCATTTTGTCTTGAACGAGGACGAGATTAGCTCCGAAGTATGAGTTTAATCTCATAAAGGAAAATATATTTTTAATATTACAACGAGGTGAGTGGTAGATCTGCCCATTTTTATTGTGTTTTTTATTTGATTCATGTCATTGCAGCCTTGAGAAAGGACCAATCGTGTCCGAAACGTTGGCAATGTTATAAATGGTTTAAAAATCAATACACAGATTTTATTTTTCCAAATCCTGTTAACACTTCGCAACACTTCACAATATGATTTAATATTAGTTGATTCAAATCGATTAATATTATTCTGCTTTCACTATTGCGGTAGTTCATTCTCGAGGGAACATTAAAATATTTGATAGACTGCTTATCATTTATTCGATTGATTTAAAGCTTATTCTTTGTTGAAGGGAGAGTCGGAATAGTTTAGAGTTTATAGGGTGGGCAAAAAAACTTGCCGATTAGGAAATTTAATTATTTAAACAAAAACTTATGCAAATGTCAATTTAATTACTCCTCCATCATCAAATACCACGATTAAAATTTATGTTCAGACTGTTTCAAAGATGATAACTGGCAAAAAGTGTCCATTTTATTCGATACACTGCGTTTACGATTTCGGACCACTTTTCCAGCATTTAGTTGTGTATCGAAATGTTTGGGTCGTATAAAAATACATTTAATCTTGGCCCAGATTTCGAAACATAGAAATGCCAAATTTTCCTGAAAAACTCCCTTTACATCATAGAAACGACTATCGACAATCAATAAATATAGTCCTTCAGTGGACATCGCCAAACTCATTTCAATAAGAGCGAATTCTTGGCGACTCCAATCGACATCCATATATTTCATCGTATCCAGCAAAAGATCCGAAAAAAGGCATCTCAAAGCAAGAAAACCCCAATTTTCTGTCAGGAAATTCTTCATGTCTGGTCCACGAGCTTTGCATCGTTCTATTTCCATTTAATTGTGATGTGTGCCATACCACTGCTCCCTCGTGAAACGTTATCGCTTGCATAATGAGTTTGGAAACTTGTTTCCTTCGCGTGCCCGTAATTGTGTGCCATTTTAATTTCCTCAAGCGTGACTCTTAATGAGGGGAGCCGATTGCAATGTGTACATGAAACTTATGAGCGAAAATTGCATTGCTCCAATGGTTCACCATTTTGCACACATGAAGGAAAACTTCAATGCTATGGACATTGAGGAACCAGACATGATTTTGAAGTCTGTAAGATGATCTGTTGACGTTTCTAGTTTTTAAATATACACGCATGTCAAAAGTATTGGGCCCCCTAGGTTTCACAAGAAAAAAACAACCTAAGGTATTGAAATGAGATTAATATTCTCCTCTGTTCAAACTACATAATATAATCTCTGTTTGTTACTCTTTGCTTTATGCAGGATGAGACAAAATTAATATATTAAGTTCAAACCATATGTCAATAACTGTGTCAATAATATTACATCGAACAGTGATCGAAATAATCTTTAAACTTGATATATAAATCATTGTAGGGTTTACTTACATCAATTAAATACTCTTTGGAACCTTCCAACCAATAGAAAACTTCTAACGAATAATATGGAACAGAACAAAATCGAAAAAAAAATGCGCAATTTTGTGCAGTCGCTATCCTTAAGTAAACATAGCTATAGTCCATTCACGAAAGGTTGAGCCGTCGGTTGGCCATGGAAATTTGGCATATTTCACTGTGTATATTGAAATTTTAGGTTATGTTCATTATTTTCTTGTCAGATTGATACGCAATGTTGTCAATATTGCATAGAAGTGTCTGATAACTCGCAAGCTTGTCGGACGAGGCCGGGTACATTCGTCAACGTTGACTTCATTTTACGTTATGACAGCGAATACTGCCAACTTCAGATAAATAAAGAAACGCCTACTATGTGCTCAACCTTTCGTGAACGGACTATATACACTTATTGACACTATTGCAAAATCTCGCGCCAAATATCTAATAATGCCGTTTTCAGAAATATAACCTCAGGATTCAAATTGAAATAAAACATTCTGAAATATGGGGACACAGATGAACAACCCTAGATAGCATCCATAGTTCATCAAAAGGTTATATATGTGAAAATAACTAATACTTTTGGTTATTTCTTTTTTTATATGGAATAAAGTTGTGTAAACTTTCCTATTTCTCTATTGTTTTTAGTATAAATGTTTCAGTGACCCATATAATAAAAATGTATGAGTGGGAGAAAGCAGGGTGATATCACAATAAAAATTGATGCAAAAGTGAGATGCAATTATGTCAATGACTATCTTACTGGGTGTCGATTATTATCGTAGTATGTCAATGACTATCAAATATTCAATCGATACTTATTGAAAGTTTCGCCTACTGAAAGTATCCATGTCAATCACTATAGCTTTTACCCTACATTCATTTTAAAGGCATTTGTTCCTAGATTAAGAAGGCAAATGTGAAAAACTATTATTTTCGAATACCCTTATATATTCGGCCAGCGAAACCCTAAAATAGCGTAAAGCATTAAGCTGTGAATGAAATGTGTATTCAAAATAATTTCTATATCCATTTGGGTGAGAATTCATTTTTTCAATTCGCTTCATCTCAGACCTCAGCTTCACAATGTACATTACCCAACTTTTGTTTCAGTACCGACAAAAATTTTCGTTGAGGTTTTCCACCGTCCACATCGTATTTCATTCACAGGTCGAATGAAAGCGGAAAAATGGAAGCCGCACCGAAAGCTATGCGGATATCAAAGAAATATTTAGGATTGAAATTCCCGAGGAAGTTAGAAAAAACAGCGAAAAACTGTATTATATTACCTCGCCCGTTTTCCAGACGATGAAAAACTTTTTCATTCTCTTTATGCCTGGCAAAATATCGTTTAAACTCGAGATTGTCCGAAAGATAGAAGTTTTCAGGGATTTGGGAGTCCAGGAAGAGATTCGTAGTTTCATTGAATCATTTCCACCCCATGGGGTTCTGGTAATATTGTATGAAATTCCGCAGTTTATTTATAATTCAATACCGAAGGATTCCAGACGGTATTATGGGTAATCGTTATTACTTGCATTGGAATTTGTTTCCAGCGATTAGATTATTGAAAATTTTAGGAAGAAATTGTTACAATGATGACTAGAAAAGTGAGGACGCATAGTGTTCGACCTCAGTCCAACTTGGGCTTCTCTCCAACAGTATTTCAAGCGGAGATCTCTGCCATAAGGAAGTGCAACATAATAATAACAAAATTCACTTCTATGGTTCTGATGATGGGACCACCCCTTCAAATTTTGCATGAACATTCAGCAGAGTAGTTTTCATTCTCAAAATAAATTTCACTCGAATCGGATATTCTGTTATGGAAATATAAAGATTCTTCCTACAATATTCCGCTTGAATATTCTATGGTTTTGTTAACACTATGACCACAAAATTTTGCATGAAGATTCAGTATATCTATCTATATTTACAGAAAAACATTTCACCCGAATCGAATATCTTTTTATGGAAATATGAAGTTTCCTTTTTTCAATATTCAAATTCAATTATCTATGGTTCTGTTCACAATATGGCCACAAAATTTTGCATGAGGCTTGTTATCAGCATCTTGCATTTTGCCGTAACATTTCATTCCGATCGATTCTCTATTTTCTGAGATATTGAGGAACAAAAATTTTGAATGGCCATATGTTATGGAACACCCTGTACGATTTGGCTGGTTAACGAACTTAACCGAGGCATTTTGGACCCGAACTCATCCTAAAAATTTCAAGTCTCTAGGACAATCCGAATTCCAAAGTTATTGTGCTAACGGCCGGACGGACAGAATTGAATTTGACCACGAATTCGTCATTAGGGAATCAACCCCTATCGTTTAAAACCATTTTCAGCTTGAAATTCGACAATTACAGACATTTGGGCAAAACAATATAGTACTCGTTTAAGTGAACGAGCGCTCAAAAATGGTATTGAATAAATGAGGTCGAATTTTGCCCTCTGGTAATTTTCCAAAGGATTGGAATTATTGATTTCAAATACGATTTCTTCTAGGTATTCTATAATGTTTAATTCACATTAAACACCATTTTGAACTCAACTTTCATTCTGTTTCATTCTATTGATTTATGAATGAAACCAATCGCTCTCAGGGTACCCAAATTTGAATTTTCGTTTATAAAGAGTTTTCCACTAAGAGGTGTTATTTTGAAGCTGTCATTTTTTGACATTTGACGAGTAGAAACTACGCCATTGATAAAAATAGAACGATACACGCTTCTAGAACGCACTGAAATTATTAAAATTAACTATGAAAATGGTGAAAATTTGGCAGAGACGATTCGTAAAACTCGAACATTTTGGCTCGTCGTGAAGCACCTTGTCAGACCGCAATAAAAGATATTGGTAGAAAAATTCGAGCTGATGGGGCAAGTTAGTGATGTGAAAAATAAAACCCGTGCACGTCGCTCAAGAACAGAAGAGAATATTGCTGCTGTAGCCGAATGTGTTGAAGAAAACACAGGTTTGTCCATTCCTCGTCGTTCTTTGGAATTGGGCATTCCACAATGATGATCATTGATTTTTTAAATTGGATAGTATTGATCTGGACAATGGTGCCACACAAGCAACGAAACCATTGATTTTTTGCGGGAAAAGTTTCCGGATCGTGTTATCTCTCGAAGAGGTGATCACAATTGGCCACCGAGATCTTGTGATTGAACACCTTGCGACTTTTTCCTTGGGGGCCACGTGAAAGAGAAGGTCTTCGCGAATAGCCCAGCGTCGATTCAAGACCTCAAAGATGGAATTTGTGAGGCTATCGAGGACATAGAATAGCCACTTCGCGATTTGGTTATGGAAAATTTCATTTGAAAGGATATGGTCTTGTAAGCGTGGTCGAGGTGGCCATTTGCCTGATGTTATTTTCCACTTTTAACGGAATAGCTTTTTCTTTATGATGAAATAGACATACAATCATTTATATTGAAGAATAGCATTTCCTTTGAATATCAAAATAACACATCTTATGGAAAACCCTTTATATTATTATTTATATGAACAAGGGCCCAAAGACCTCCACATCACTTCAGTGCTATCTTCAATTTTTCGTCGGAACACAGACCTGCCACTTCGGCTCTCGAGCAAATACCACCAACATAAAAGCCCGAACATCGAGTGGCACTATTGTAAAACAAGGCTACGATAATAATTAAACAACCCTTTTCCCTGTTGAATTGAAACAATTACAATGAACAGATACGAAAGCAGGTTAACAGAGTGGTACGCATTGTTCGTTATACTGTCAACTCTTTCTTTAACGAGTACATAAATAAAATTACGAGTTGAATGAACATTTTGATTACAAAGAGCCACTAAAAACAAATGAGGTCGTGTATGGAGAGAGGTTGGATTATCTCTGTCGGTGGTTTAGGGTAGAGCTTTATCGAATAGGATATTTCACGTTTATTACTCAATTCTTGTTAGCGTATCGCATTGTAGCAGTTTGTGGTGGAAAAATATAGTAGATAATTTTATGGTTCAACTATCGGGATATAATCTTAGGTGGATACGGGGCGTTTTAATTTATTTGCCAATAGTTCTCAAGGTACTGGGTGGTCAACAAAGGATTCCGATTTGAAAGCGCTCTAAAATTGTTTGCAATAGGAATAGAGAAGTGGGGGTTGGACTTGAACGAAGCAGGGGTTCATGGAAATTCAGTCACCATGGTTCGCTGGACGGGTGAGGAGCGTTCGTTCTGTGTCCGCGCTCATTGCCCAAATCAATTTTTTTTCATTTCAACGGCTATGTAAACCAACGATATTGCCAGTATGGTCTTCAGAAAACTCCAAAGAGAAACATGAACTTCAATTGCATAGTCTAAAGGTCACAGTTTGGTGTGCAATACACGCACAATTTTTCGAAGACGGGCGCGGCCAAGCAGTAACAGTGGAGTCTGATCGTTATGGGACATGTTAAACTATTTTTTGAACCAGCTTTTCAAGACTTTGATGGATACAATCGGGACACTTGGTTTCAGCAAGACGGGGCCACTTGTCACACTTCAAATCGGTTTTTACCGGTTATTCAGGCGCTTTTTCCTGAAAAATTGATTTCTCGGAGTGGAGACCTTCCATATGACCGCCCAGAAGCCCGGACTTGACACCTAACGACTTTTACTCAAATGACTACCTCAAAAGTGTAGCCTACCGCAACAATCCCCGCACTCCAATTTAGTATATACATAGTTCCAAGAAATATATGTTTGAATAATGGTTGTGCACGAAATGACAAATGATTTGTCATTTCTTTATCAGTATATTTGTTCATTTTCTTCTGGCGAAAAAACTGTGCTCGATTTTTACCATTGGCTTCCTACATCTATGAAATGTCTGCATGTTCATTTTTAAATTTTGTATATGTGAATCTTCCGTATGCCGCCTGTGGTGTTACTCCTGGACGGGAAACCCTGATGATGACATTTTTGTCGAAAACGCTTGGTTCTTGACTGAAGAAAAAATTACAAACTGAAGTACTTCCTTTTTTTAAAAAAATAGACAACCAATTTTTACTTAATGATAATATAGAATTCGACAGAAGAAGCATTTCAAACTCATAGATTCCTAAAAAAATAAAAAAAAAAAACAATAAAAAACATATACAGGGTGATTTTTTTAAGTGTTTCATTAGACGTTTCGAGGAAGGAATTGTAATACAGATTCAAGATTTTGGATTTTCGTTTCAGAGTACATGAACTTGAATTGTAAAATATTTTCAAGAGGAATCTACTTCCGGTTTCACCAGAAACGAATGAAACTTCGTTATTTCAAATGCAAACCCTGTATATATTTATACTTATTCGAATTCTTCGTTCAATTCTACACTGATTTGATGTATGATATGTGCAACCACTCAAGCGGTTCTTGAATTATAGCCTGATTATCAAATTTTTGGAAAAAAGGTTGCCACAAATTAGTGTCCATATCTTCAAAATCCCTCACAAGAATTTATTTTTGCGAAAGTGGAACAAAGAAAGTACGCTGAAACTGTTTCTTGTATATTTTATGAGGAAATATTATACGGTATGTCTGTAAAAGGGCTCCGAAGTCAGCCTCAATTAAACTATAAAATCTCACTTTTTTCAAATGGCAACCCTATAATTTTGTAATTCCAATCGATGGCTCGTCAAAAACCAGTTAGGGTGTCCCGAACATTTCATGCCTCTAAAATCAGTAGTTTTGCCGTTTTTGAATAAAATTCGAATTTCAGGATTGAATCAAGGTTTCTTAGTCTAACCATAGATTTATTAGGGTAGAAGTTTTCAAGAAGGCTATGGCTGTTGATTTATAATGCATTTTAAAGAACTGTCATTTATAGTTTTTTGATTAATCGGGCACTATGCAAAATATGAATTACAGTAACAGTCATGTATTGAATATGTCTTCATTTATGGTGAATGTAACAAATATTAGAAAGGGCAGTCAGAACTTTTAACGAAGAATCCACATTTACCACCTTAACAAAATCGAAGTTCAGGAAGTATCAAAACAATTTTCTCCGTAGTGGAAGCATTAACCCAAAACAGAATCGTGTGAATACAGCAACAGATAATGAAGATAATCAAATAAATATTCTACGACATGTTCACGCAAATCCAAGCGGTTCCATCAGACACAAGAATTTGATTTCGTTTGTCAGTAGTCAGTAATGTGAATTTCGTTCGTTGAATTTCTTATTACCTTTTCTAGGAATTTGTTACATTTGCTGCAATTAAAGAACATACCCTTGATATTCATTCCAGTGAAATTATTATTGCATCTTTTTCTTAGTGCTTGATCTGTAAGAAAAGTAAGAATGACAGTTTCTATCATAGCCTAATTCAAAAATGCAAGCTTACAAACTGTGCGAAACCTGTCTTTAATCGTGAATTCGAATTTTATTGAATAACGGCCAAAACACTGATTTAGAGGCATGAAATTTTTGGGACACCATAACGGGTTTTTGACGAGCAATCGATTGGAATTACAAAATTATAGGGTTGCCATTTAAAAAGTGAGATTTCATACTTTTATTGGGGTTTACTTTGGGGCCCCTCTTTCAGACACCCTGTATAATATTTCCTCATAAGTTATACAAGAACAGTATCAGCGTATTCTTCTGTTCCACTTTCGCAAAAAGAAATTCTTGTAATGAGGGATTTGAAGATATGGACACTAATTTGTGGCAACCTTTTTTTTCAAAAAAATTTGATAATCAGTCTATAATTGGAGAGCCGCTTTAGTGATTCCACATACCATACATCAAATCAGTGTAGAATTGAACGAAGAATTCGAATATGTATAAATATACAGGGTGTTGCATCTGAAATAACGAAGTTACATTCGTTTCCGGTAAAACCGGAAGTAGATCCTCTTGAAAATATTTTACAATTAAAGTTCATGTACTCTGAAACGAAAATCCAGAACCTTTATCTGTATTATATTCCTTCCTCGAAAACGTCTAATGAAACACTTTAAAAAATCACCTGTATATAAATTCAAAAATTCCCGCCACCAATAGACCAAAAATATAGTATTAAAATATTAAATATCACATTTCGCACATATCCTAATTCAGTTGACATTCCCACAAGACAGATTGTATGTAAAAGGTTGACTAGATTTTTAAAGAAATTTTTAACAATTCTGACAGAGGAGGACCACTTTTAATGTTTTTAAACAGTGGTGTTCATTTTAATTCAAGACAGTAAGTTGCATACTCTCGCCTAAATAAATACATGTTCTACATTTGTATACTTTCAGCTGGCCTGATGATGGAATAATTCCGAAATCGATAGCCGAAGATTTTAATAAATAATAGTGTGTTTTTGTTTTTATTTTATTTTTTGTTTTTAATCTACTTCCTTTCAATTACCCAAGAAATATATCATATTGATTTTCCAAAGAATTTCCTTTTTCCGAACACGACCGTCAGTCGCCAATCTCTGAAGTCAATGCCTGCAGACACCTCATTATTTTTGCGGCAAAATTCCAGTCCAATAGAAAAACGTACCCGCCTATTCGGCTCTCCATTTTGTACTATACGGTTCATCTTTCAGTGTCACAGATGAAAACTACTAAATCTTTCATATTCCATTAATGCCTACTTTCAACACAACATACAGTTGGCGTGCATTTGAGACTATTACCAGCTCAAAATTCTAAAATGACAGACATTTGAATAGAAGAAGCGCTCAGAAAATAATGTAGCAAAATTTCGTCTGTGTTTATTTGAATTGTCAAATTTAAACTTCTAAATGCTCAACCGTTTCAATAAAACCTCACTTAAGTGTAACTTACAAACTCCCGAAAACTAAACCCATTGATTTTGCAACGAATTTCCTTTTTCCGAACACGACAATCAGTCGCCAATCTCTGAAGTCAATCCTGCAGACACCTCATTATTTTGCGGCAAAAAAATTCCAGTCTAATAGAAAAACGTACCCGCCTATTCGGCTCTCTATTTTTGTACTGTACGGTTCATCATTCAGTGTCACAGATGAAAACTACTAAATCTTTTCATATTCCATTAATGCCAGCTTATTGCCGACTTTCAACACAACATACAGTTGGCTTGCATGGCTTTGAAAGCGAAAAAAAAAGGCACTGCTGCCAACGTATGAGTTCGCAAACACTTCGAAAGGACTGTTTTATGGGCGTCTTTTACTGAAATGAGGTATACCCAGAGCGGGTTATATGTTCCGAATAAAGGAACTCGGGTTGTAAAGATGTCGTTGCTTTGTTTCTTCGTTTTAAATTCTGGATGATATTTTCCAACGTAGCCAACGAGGCAGGAAAATGGAGTCTGTGTAGATGTCATTTATAAGCATTTTATGAACAGATACTTGAGATATTTTTAGAGAATATAGAGGGCTTTTATATGACAAATGATTTTTTAAATGCTATAGTATTGAATGACAGACGTTTAAATAGTTCCTAGGGGATCAGTTTACCATAGTTTTTCCACAGATTATAGAAACACGAAACTCGGTGACCTGTGGAGGTTACTTCGAAAGCATAAGCTGACGATAATAAACAAACTTTTCACTCTCTCTCAAAGCTTCAAACCTTTAAAATAGTTCCTCGGACTTATTCTTATTCGTTTCGATTAACCAAGCAATGAACAAAAAATTCAACTCAAATCGTATAAAACACTGTAAAAACACCTACTTATAAAACGGTTACAATAAGGGGTGTTATTATGAATAGCCCCGCTATTTCGGTAGATGTCACGTTTGAAGCTGACATTTTTTGACATTTGACAAGTAAAAAACTACGCCATTAATAAAAAATGGAACGATACACGCTTCAAGAACGCATTGAAATTATTAAAATTCACTATGAAATTGTGAAAATTTGGCAGAGACGGTTCGTAAACCTACAACATTTTTGGGTCGTCATGAACACCTTGTCGGACAACAATAAAGAAATCAGTGGAAAAATTCGAGCTGTTGGGACAATTTAGTGATGTAAAGAATAATAAAACATGTGCACGTCGCTCAAGAACAGCCTAGAATATTGCTGCTGTAGCTGAAAGTGTTGAAGAAAACCCAGGTTTGTCAATTCTCTTCGTTCTTTGAATTAGGCATCCACAAACACATTAGTCCGTATTTTGCATAAAGATCTGGGTCTTAGGATTACAAAGTTCAGTTAACACAAGAACTCAAGCCGGCCGATCATCAACAACGTCGTGTCTTTGCTGATTCGTTGAAAATGCATGAAAATGATCCGAAATTCCATCGAAAATCATCTTGAGTGAATGAGGCCCATTTCACCTCGGTGGCTTCGTCAAAAAGCGAAATTGTTGTATCTGGGGTTCGGAAAACCCAAGAGTTATTGTTGAAAAGCCTCTCTATCCTCAACGGTGACTGTTTGGTGCGGTTTATGGTCCGGCGGAGTCATTGGACCTTACTTTTTCAAAAATGAGGCTGAAGCAACAGTTACGTTGAACGAATTGCGCTATCTAGAGATGATTAATGATTTTTTATGGCCGAAATGGATTCAACAATACGGCGCTATGTGCAACGAAACCAATGAACCTTATGCGGGAAAAGTTTCCAGACCCTATTATCTCTTGAAGATGTGATCACAATTGTCCATCGTATCTCTCGAAGAGACGATCACAATTGGCCACCGAGATCTTGTGATTAACACCTTGCGACTTCTTCCTTTGGGGCCATCGAATTCATTTCCATACGACAGCGGTCAGATGCTATACAGGATCGTTTAATGGTTAATTGTAAGACAATAATTCTGATCAATATGATATGAATTCAAGTCAGTCCTCTTTTCATGAATTCAACTTTTCAGATAGTTAACGCACTTAAAGGTTTGCAAACAAGACTCCTAACATAATCAAATTTCAAAGATGCTATTCCAAAATACACGTTCCACAAGGCTCCAAGTCACACAAAGATAATGTCATTTTAAAACGTATCGATCCTCCATGGTAACCGAAGGCTCCAGTTTGGCTGAAACACCATCGAAAAAGTCTGCATCAAAACTCTCGAAGTGATCTAAAATACTTCCATCAACCGGCAAGCAATAAATCCATACTCATTTTCCGAGCACACAAATCATATCACATAAGTTTCCACATAAAACATAAAAGAAAGTTCAATTTCTCCCAGAAAATCCAAACTTCTGACGTTATCTATCCGATGGGATGAATCCCCCGAATTTCAAGTATATTTGTAGTATGTGTACGAAAAGATAAAGAAAACAACCACGCTAAGATGAACGTCTGTCTGAGATTTACAACGGAATGAAAATTTAGGTATTGGATAATGTTCGTATATTGGAGAAGTCATTTGGAGAAAACATAACGTTTGGACTATGTTCAATTTCCGAACGCTTATGTATGGAAATGAATGTACCCGTTGTCTCGAATAATAGTTTGAATTTATGTATCTTACAGTATGTAACGCATAGTATTCGAGGGACACGGGGGTTGTGCCAATCAGTAGCTTGAAAATTCAGCTGATATATGAAGCGTTTTCGGGAAAAGAACGCGCCTTATGCGTGCTAGAGTTTATGAAAACGGCTATTTGGCAACTAGAGCGCGTTGATGATTCTGAGTATTCGAAGTTTTCGCCATTTGAACGAATGTGTTCGAAAAAGTATTGAATAATTTGAAAAGATCGACACAACGCCAGAAAAACCAAAATACGAGCGAACAAGATCATCAAGAAGAGTAAAGGCGTTTAAGTAAACTTACTCAGGGTTACTAACTCGATCCATTGGGTCACGTGACGGATCTACTCGGATCACGGACCTGAGTTCTAAGTTTACGAACACATCAGGTTTAGGATTTGAAGTGTCAGACGTATCAATAACATAATCAAATATTTTATGAATATTTTATCATTCCCAGTTTATTTTCGGATTGTTTCTAGCTCTGCTTGCATTTATTGGATTTTGTAAAATATTTCTTATAATTTCTGGTGTGCCTTCCATGTTTAATGTTATTTTGAGTACTATGTCAAAGAAGTACAGAATTTATTTTTTCAGTTCCAGTTTATTTACTGATTGTCTCTAGCTTTGGTTGGATTTATTGGCTTCTGTGTAATCTTTCTTATAATTTCTGGTGTGCCCTCGCATGCTCAATGTTATCTTCGAGTTACACGTAAAGTTAGTGAAGAAGGCTTTAGCTTCAACGCAGAGAGATCTGCATATAAAGTTGTGTTATTATGTGTTATAGTTGTTTCATTTATTTTCTGGTCCAAAACACCACACATAACTTTTAGAAATGGAATATATGAAATTACTAAGGAAAGAGTAGAGACTCATTTCCGACCTTTTTTCAAAGACAAAATAGAACTGCAGTGCGCATGCGGTGACTTTAGTTAAATTATATCTTTCCTTAGATCATTTAAGTTACGTTATCCAAGTGAACCCTAATATTTTGGCCAAAGTAAATAGGTATAATGAAATAAGGAAAAGATAAAATCTAAGTATGAATCATAATAATAAAGCATATGATCTAATATGTTTCGTTTGTTATTAAAAAATGTTTATTGTTACAATATATAATATTGATGAATATAATGATTCAGAATAGTTTGCTACAAAGTCTTTTCGATTTAAAGAAACACAATCATATCTATGTCTCTGAATCAAGGCATACTGTGACATAAATACACTGCAGGTAAGAAATAGAAAAAATGATATTCAGAAGAAATATACAAATTAAAAAGTTATGTTTCTGGAGAAAAAATTTTGATGGCGCCACGACGCCTGGCCTCTCATTCTTTTCTCTTTATGCATATCTCAAGTCAACATTGACTTGTACCAATATCGTCAACAGAATAAAAAAATATTAATCCTTTTTCGAAAAATTAGGTTACCAAGATGAGTGAATCATCCTGTACAAAGCTTGTCCAACATGCTTTGAATGAAAACCATAACATTGTAAGGGGTGAAGCTTCCATAATATTCATAGAAACATACTGAGACGTTGAAAATTCATGTCAATAACAGAAAAAAACCATCGTTTAATTCGCAGTTGATATCATAAACATTTGGGCTCCAAGAATAAAATCTAGCCTAAGAAAAATCAATGATTTTCTTGACAACTGAACAAATTAAAAATAGATCAAAGTCGTCGATTGTTTTCTGGGAACTGCCAAAATTGGAAAATATTTTAGATAGTAACTAAAGTAGCCGAAACGTCGAACAGAAGAATATGACGGAAATATAAAATAATATTTCAATACCGTATATTGGTATGAAACGATAGAAGAACCAAGCGGACTATCAGAAATTCACAGCGGAATGAAAATTATGGTATTGGATAATATTCGTAAATCGGAGATCCATTTGGGGAAACGTTCAAAATATTTTCTATCTGTGATCGTCGAAGTTGAGGACTCGGAATAAATGTATTATGGTAATGAATACAACGTTAAATATACATTTATCGAATTTATTCGTTGGTACTCGAACATTTACCGTTTGATATGGATGAAAATGTTAGAGTAGAGGTGAATAATAGGGTTTATCGATATCGATTTATTTTTATGTTTTCATTGATATCCATCCGGGTTCATTCGGTTGATCTCTGTAGTGGAATTGTCTGTGGCTTCCATAGTTGCGGTTTATTGCCTTTTGGTTATATATGTAATTCTCGGAACTTGCGATGAGCTTACAAAACGATAAGTCCATTAATTTTGATGTATTGATGATCCTAATTTGATTGATGTTGACAATATATTTCCCATTCTTGGAAATCCAATAGCGCGTTTCATTAACAGTTCTGAAATTTGAGCAAGCAAATAATATAAATAGTAAATGATATTTTGCATTATATCTCTCACAAATCAAACAATACTCGAATATTAATATTACGAAAAAGTTATTTATATTTGTAATAGCTGTTTCATCCCCCTGATATTAACCAAACCCAAAGAAATGGTAATCTATTTAATCTTTTTCCTTATCCTCCAAGTTCGAGAAACTTGGAAAAATATGTGTTCGAGAATTTATTCTTCCAATTGTCAGAATTGCATGTTCTCAAATGCTTTTGTCTTACATCAGTAATGCTTATATTATAATAAAATGAAAAAGATTTCATTTTCGTTTCAATTCAGTCTACTTTTTGTCAGGCAACCCAAAATGCATCAAAGAAGAAAACGAAAAGGAAAGCCTTTTATTTTTTTCCGAGCATTTTTTTTTTGAAAATTTTGTTTGATAGATATGGCATTTTGACGGTAACCATAGATTCTATTTTATCAATATAGATTAGCCTTTCGGGCGGAAAAGGTTACTGACAGAATATATGATTTTAGAATCCCAAAGCGACACATAAGATATAATAAGTGCAAAAGACTGGTATTCTTCCTCGAGTTCAAAATTCAAAAACAAGTCACAAAGTGGTAAGGTTTTTCAAAAAGAAGTAAAAGAATGAGTATTATTCACTATTTACTTCGATTCAAAGAATTGCCAATGAAAATCTTATTGGAAACCAATTATTTCCATAAATATCGTTAGGTGATTTTTGCGAAGGTTGAAACACTGTTTTCTGAATCAACTAAATCATGATAACTCACAGAATATATTATCGTTATTCTAATAGTTTATAATACGGAGCTACTCCTATATATAGTCCAAAGAATCTAGATTGAGATTCTCTTTCTTCTCTTTGCGATTAAATAAGTTATCGAATAAATGATAGTATATACAGAATAATGGGATACTTAAGTAGATTGCTAATGTTTTTCTGTTATTTCATTCGTATTTATTTCTTCATTCGAAGGTGGAATTATAACAATATTAAACTCGGAAAGGAAACAATTGGGATTCCACGATTAACTGCAACATTTAACAAGCTAATATTCAAATTATTAAATGGACTGGAAAATTAGCATTATATTATACCTCACCTAAATGAACGTTTCAATTAAGCTGAATTGTTATGCGAATAGAAAACTCTTCTGAGTTCGGATTTTTATTCCATATTGATGCATAGGTATGGACACATAATACACGGTGGAGCTTAGAAACTTGCAAATCTGGAAATCAAATCAAACGAAAACTTATGCAAATTTTGATTTAATTATTTCTCCATAATCGAATACATTATTCAAAATTTTCCTTTGACAGTTCTAAGCTGGCAAATTGTGTCCATTATTTTCAATACACTGCGATAATCGATTTCGGAAATGTCGTCTGGACATATATTTATTTACTACTCTTTGAAAACTTCGCCAACGTTTCGGATAAATTTTATCCTTTATCAAAGCTCATTTAAGGATGAAACTTCTTCAAAACGTTTTTGAAGTTTTCAAAATTTAACAGAAAAGATTAGTGAATAAATACTCGTAAATGTCCAAATTCCTGCAATCGCTTCAATTTCAATATACAGGCCAGGTTTTTGTTTTTAATTGGTTTTTTTGAATAACAAAGGGGTAAGAATTGAACAAAATATAATATGTGGGGGTTCTGTATGATGCAGAAGCCCGATTAGTTTTTAGATTACTAATAGAGGGTGCCACATAGAGAATTCTTCTTCATTTAAATCAACCCTAACTTTTTTGCCTTACACTGTATGTCATTCGGGACTAGAAAAAGCGATTCCTCTATCTTTTTTCCTCCAAAAAGGTATACTTTGGTGAAGTAGCTAGGACCAACGGTTTCCGGTAAAAACGCATCGAAAAGTTATGATGGACGCAAATTGACCAGAAGCGCAAAAGTAACCTACTCACAATAACGAATACAAAACACTTCAATAATTAAATTTTTGAAGGAACAGCTAAAGACTGATTGATTAACAGAAAAAATTGAGTATTCAGAAGATATTCGAATTGCTAGCCTGGTGCTTGAATAACAAACTTTCACACCCTGTATTTCTTAAAGGAAGTACTTTCGGACATATATTCATGGGACCTTTTTTTCATATTTTATAGCCCTCTATCGAGTGGTACTATGCATGGTACTTTTTTCCTTGACAGCCTGTAGAATATGAATGTAATTAATCTACAAATAACTTTAACCATAGTCCGTTCACGAAAGGTTGAGCACATAGTAGGCGTTTCTTTATTTGAAGTTGGCAGTATTTAATGACATAAAGTAAAATGAAGTCAACGTTGCCGAATGTACCCGGCCTCGTCCGACGAGCTTGCTAGTTATTAGAGAACTCTATGCAATATTGACAACATTGCGTATCAATCTGACAAGAAAATAAAGAACATAACCTAAAATTTTAATATATACAGTGGAATATGCCAAATTTCCATGGCCAACCGACGGCTCAACCTTTCGTGAACGGAGTATAACTCTATCAACCTAATCCTGTACTGTCGGGTCCTAAAAACCACTAAAGAAAACGTCTCTGCGATAATAATTGTCTCCTGCTCAATGAGGAAGATCTGGCGCCATCATAAACCCTCCGAAGCACCATAAAAAAACCTAATATAAACAGGGTCGACTCGTTAAGAGGGCTATTGGATAGAATCGGAAGTCGAGGAATGACCGGATATGTTCCTGGAAGTGTACAAAAACAGTGATAACGAAGATAAGATACAGCAAACGATTACACTATCCATAATTCAGAACAAAGTACGAAAACAAACATAATGGAGATATCGAACAGCGGTTTTTCAATGACTTCATTCTGATTGTTCAAGAAAGTTTGGCAAATAATAATAACAATATCATTTTGTAATGCAGAACGAATCGATATGTGAGTTGATATTGAAGGTTATAACATAACTTTCACGACATCGATGATAAAGTGATAAAAATTTAGGATGATTATTCATTGTTATGTATGGTGAGTTTTTCAACATTCATATGATTGGTATGATCATCATTATATTCCAGTATAAGAATTAAATGAACAATAATACTAAAATTTTATATTCATCAATAACTTTCGGTAAATATTCGAAAACGAATGTTCATGATAATATATTTCTACCTCGATTAAATGTGACCTCAATTTGAGATAAAAAAGCAATTGCTAAGTTGTATTACTCCACCGCTATTTTGCAACAGCTAGGAACATCGGCGCATTCGCCATTTTGTAACAACATTGACGACAGGTAACTACCGATTTGAAGACATCATCACATACGAAATTAAGTCAGCAAACGTCGAAGAAATAGGTAACAATTTTCAAGTCATATGAGCTACAATTACAAAAAATATTTCTATATCAATAGAAAAAACGTAGCAACGAAGGACTAGCCTGTGTGTGGGATTAACCATGTACATACAATGATAATCACATGATCCATATTTAAATACAAAATATATAAGATATGAATGAACTTTTCATATGTACAAGTATTCATTACAGAAAAAGTCAGAAGGCGATTATTTACAGTGATTTCTCTCCAATATCTCCATCTGGACACATAATCACAACATTAATTGAAAGATTTTCAGCAAATATCTGGATTTGAGAAGAGAATGGATCAAATTCAAACTTTAATATCTCAATGTGAGACGGAAATCAAGGGCAATGCTGCCTTTTCCACTCGCCATTTTGCAACACAAACGCATTCGCAACATTATTCAATGTTTGTTGTTTCATATTCAGTATAACCAACCAGAATTCAAGGTTAATATTTAACATGTACCAGTATATCTTACCCAAATATACAAACTCCTATCCAAATCGAATAACAGCAGCTTAATTTCAGGCAATATCTGACAATTATATGGGCGGCATTGTGTGCACACACACTTAAAAATTACATCATCATCAAAAGACATTTATCTGCGATCAATCACATAAAACGTCTAGATTTTTCAACTTATAATTAGTCTTGGTATAAGAAAATTAATTCTTATACGAGAACAATCCATTCGCCATTTCTCAACAATATTCTATATTGTTTTTTATCCTCATATCACATTTATACCACTCATACATTTTGTACGAATGTTTATATATTCTTCTAAGTCTAAGATACATTTATCAAGTACTACTATATCTAGCTTTAATATCCAAGCTCTTATCCAAACCGAATAACAACAGCTTAGTCTGAGGCAATATCTGACGAATAATATAGGAGACATTGTGTGCACACGTATGATACCATTACATTAACATCGAAAGGCAATTATTCGCACCAACACACATCAAACGCATCGATCTGAAGACTTTATCAGACATTACTCCGGAGCAGATGATTGTCGCAAGAGGACGGTAGTCTCTAGATTGATTGTAGTGAATCACACCGAACGTCTAGATATACGAAGAAAAATAATCACATCATTTAGTTTTTTGACTCGTGGCAAATTTAAGGTTTTCAGCTAATACCTCAATTGAGATAGGCTAAGTTACCTGGCGCATTCGCCATTCTGCAATAAAACGCGGTGGCATTGTAATACAATGTTTGTTACTCCATATTCAGTATCACAAAAACAATTGAATCGAATTAACAATATATACTGCATAATCTGAGGCATACTTTTGAGAAGTATGAATATATCTAGGCCTACTATCAAAGCTTCTATCCAAATGAAATAGTGCATATTACTCTCAGGGGTTTACTACCAACTTCGAAGTTCCACTGCGCATTCGCCATTTTGCAACGCAAAGCCATTGCAATATTGTTTAATGTTTGTTATTTTATATCAGAGTAACTAAAACAAACTGAGTATAATCGAAAATATATTCTTCAGAATCTAAGATAAACATTTAACAAGTACCACTATGTTCTAGCTCTAATATCCAAGCTTCTATCCAAAACGAATAACAGCAGCTTAATCTCAGGCAATATCTGACGAATGATATAGGCGACATTGTGTGCACACGTATGATAACATTACATAAATATCAGAGGGTAATTTTTGCACCAAACCACATCACAAACGCATCGATCTGAAGACTTCATCACACATTACTCACTCCGGAACGTTGATTATCGAAAGAGGATGGTAAAAGACTGTTTGCATCATGCAGCTTCGAAGAATCAAATCGGCGGCTGAATAGAAAAATAGTAGAATAATTGTACATCGAACGTCTATATCCGGAGAAATCATCACATCATTGAATTCGTTGCAATTTAAGATGTTCAGCTCATACCTCAATTAAGATAGGCTAAGTTACCCGCGCATTCGCCACTCTGCAACAAACTCGGTCGAATTGTACATAATTCGATGTTTATTACTTCATGCTCAGTATCATATGAACAATTGAATCAAATAGGCGCATTAGTGCATAATCTGAGGTATACTCTTGAGAAGTATGAATATATCCAGCCCTACTATCGAGCTTCTATCCAAATGAAAAAGTGCATATTACTCTCAGGGTTTACTACCAACTTCGAAGTTTCCACTGCGCATTCGCCATTTTTGCAACGCAAAGCCATTGCAATATTGTTTAATGTTTGTTATTTTATATTCAGAGTAACTAAAACAACTGAGTTAATCGAAAATATATTCTTCAGAATCTAAGATAAACATTTAACAAGTACCACTATGTCTAGCTCTAATATCCAAGCTTCTATCCAAAACGAATAACAGCAGCTTAATCTCAGGCAATATCTGGACGAATGATATAGGCGACATTGTGTGCACACGTATGATAACATTACATAATATATCAGGGTAATTATTTGCACCAAACCACATCAAACGCATCGATCTGAAGACTTCATCACACCTTACTCGGAACGGGTGATTATCGAAAGAGGATGGTAAAAGGACTGTTTGCATCATGCAGCTTCGAAGAATCAAATCGGCGGCTGAATAGAAAATAGTAGAATAATTGTACATCGAACGTCTATATCCGGAGAAATCATCACATCATTGAATTCGTTGCAATTTAAGATGTTCAGCTCATACCTCAATTAAGATAGGCTAAGTTACCCGCGCATTCGCCACTCTGGCAACAAACTCGGTCGAATTGTACATAATTCGATGTTTATTACTTCATGCTCAGTATCATATGAACAATTGAATCAAATAGGCAGCATATAGTGCATAATCTGAGGTATACTCTTGAGAAGTATGAATATATCCCAGCCCTACTATCGAGCTTCTATCCAAATGAAAAAGTGCATATTACTCTCAGGGTTTACTACCAACTTCGACAAGTTCGAACCACTGCGCATTCGCCATTTTGCAACGCAAAGCCATTGCAATATTGTTTAATGTTTTGTTATTTTATATTCAGAGTAACTAAAACAACTGAGTATAATCGAAAATATATTCTTCAGAATCTAAGATAAACATTTAACAAGTACCACTATGTCTAGCTCTATATCCAAGCTTCTATCCAAACGAATAACAGCAGCTAATCTCAGGCAATATCTGACGAATGATATAGGCGACATTGTGTGCACACGTATGATAACATTACATAAATATCAGAGGGTAATTATTTGCACCACCAACCACATCAAACGCATCGATCTGAAGACTTCATCACACACATTACTCCGGAACGGTGATTATCGAAAGAGGATGGTAAAAGGACTGTTTGCATCATGCAGCTTCGAAGAATCAAAATCGGCGGCTGAATAGAAAATATAGAATAATTGTACATCGAACGTCTATATCCGGAGAAATCATCACATCATTGAATTCGTTGCAATTTAAGATGTTCAGCTCATACCTCAATTAAGATAGGCTAAGTTACCCGCGCATTCGCCACTCTGCAACAAACTCGTCGAATTGTACATAATTCGATGTTTATTACTTCATGCTCAGTATCATATGAACAATTGAATCAAATAGGCAGCATATAGTGCATAATCTGAGGTATACTCTTGAGAAGTATGAATATATCCAGCCCTACTATCGAGCTTCTATCCAAATGAAAAGTGCATATTACTCTCAGGGGTTTACTGCCAACTTCGAAGTTCCACTGCGCATTCGCCATTTTGCAACGCAAAGCCATTGCAATATTGTTTAATTAATGTTTGTTATTTTATATTCAGAGTAACTAAAACAACTGAGTATAATCGAAAATATATTCTTCAGAATCTAAGATAAACATTTAACAAGTACCACTATGTCTAGCTCTAATATCCAAGCTTCTATCCAAAACGAATAACAGCAGCTTAATCTCAGGCAATATCTGACGAATGATATAGGCGACATTGTGTGCACACGTATGATAACATTACATAAATATCAGGGTAATTATTTGCACCAAACCACATCAAACGCATCGATCTGAAGACTTCATCACACATTACTCCGGAACGGGTGATTATCGAAAGAGGGTGGTAAAGGACTGTTTGCTCATGCAGCTTCGAAGAATCAAATCGGCGGCTGAATAGAAAAATAGTAGAATAATTGTACATCGAACGTCTATATCCGGAGAAAATCATCACATCATTGAATTCGTTGCAATTTAAGATGTTCAGCTCATACCTCAATTAAGATAGGCTAAGTTACCCGCGCATTCGCCACTCTGCAACAAACTCGGTCGAATTGTACATAATTCGATGTTTATTACTTCATGCTCAGTATCATATGAACAATTGAATCAAATAGGCAGCATATAGTGCATAATCTGAGGTATACTCTTGAGAAGTATAACTATATCTTACCCTACTACCCAAATGAAAATTGTAGCCCAATCTCAGGGGATAACTACCAAATTCTAAGTTTTTAGGACACATTCGCCATTTTGTAACTCAAAGCCATCGCAAATTTTTCAATGTTTGTTATTTTACATTCAGTGTTACTGAATCGAATCGACAACATATTCTTTGGAATCTAAGGTAAACATTCAACAAGTACTACAATATCTAGCTCTAATATCAAAGCTTCAATCCAAACCGAATAACAGCAGTTTAATATCAGGCAGTATCTGACGCACACGTATGATAACATTACATAAACAACATCAGAAGGTAATTATTTGCACCAAAACACATCAAATGCATCGATCTGAAGACTTCATCGCATACTACATACTCCGGAACGAGTGATTATCGAAAGAGGATGGTTAAAGGTTTGTCGCATCTTGCAGCTTCAGAGAATCGGCGGCGGAATAGGGAATAGTGGATGAATTGTGGTGAATCACCTCAATACCTCAATTAATGTTTGTTACTCCATATTCAGTATCACAAGAACAATTGAACCGAATTGACAATATATGAAGTAAAAGCTGGGTACCTATACTCTAAGGAAAATTACTATATTTAAACCTACTATCCGAGTAACTATCCTAATGAAATAGTTCAACCTAATGTCAGGGGATTAAATCCAACTTCGAAGTTTTTACTACGCATTCGCCATTTGTCAACGCACAGCCATCGCAACCTTATTCAATGTTTGTTATTTTATATTCAGTGTTACTTAAACAACTGAATCAAATCGACAATATATTTCTTCAGAATCTAAGGTGAACATTTAACAAGTACTACTATATAAAGCCCTAATTTCCAAGCTTCTATCACAACCGAATAACAGCAGCTTAATCTCAGGCAATCAATCAAACGCATCGATCTGAAGACTTCATCACACACATCACACCGGAACAGGTGATTGTTGCAAGAAGACTTTAAAAGGTTTGTTTTGCATCTTGCAGCTTCAAAGAATCAGATCGGTGGTGGAATAGGAAGATAGTAAATTAATTGTAGTGCTCACACACCACCGAACGTTTCGATCCGAAGAGATCATCACATCATTGAATTCGTTGGATTTTTAACACCAAGTTTTTGCGCTTATACATCAATTAAGATAGGCCAATATACATGGCGTATTCGCCATTCTGCAACAAACGCGGTCGCATTGTAATTCAATGTTTGTTACTTTATACTCAGTATCACATGAACAATTGAACCGAATTCAAGATGTATACTGCATAATCTGAGGTATACTTTTGAGAAGGCATAACTATATCTAACCCTAATATCCAAGCTTCTATCCAATGAAATAGTGCAGCCTTATCTCAGGGATAACTACAAACTTACGTTTAGGACGCATTCGCCATTTGCAACGCAAAGGCATCTTGCAGCTTCGAAGAATCAATCGGCGGCGGAATGGAAAAATAGTAGATTAATTGTAATGAATCACACGTCTAGATTAAATGAATCATCACATCATTGACTTCGTTGACTTATGGCAAATGAGGATTTTTAGCTCATACCTCAAGTAAGATGGCTAAGTTACCTGCGCATTCGCCATTAGGCAACAAAAACGCGGTCGCATTGTAATGAATGTTGTTACTTCATACTACTCAGTATCACATGAACAATTGAATCGAATTGACAATATATACTGCCTAATCTGAGGAATACTCTTGAGGTATCCTATATCTAGCCCTACTATCCAAGCTTGTATCAAAATTGAATGGTGTAGCTTAATCTCAGGGTTTAACTACAAAGCGCGACGCCGAAGTTTTGAACACATTAGCCATTTTGCAACGCAAAACCGTCACAACATTATTCATGTTTGTTATTTTATATTCAGTGTTACTTGAACAACTGAATCAAATCGACAATATATTCTCCAGAATCTAAGGTTAACATTAAACCAGTACTACTATATATAGCTCTAATATCCAAGCTCTATCCAAACCGAATAACAGCAGCTTAATCTCAGGCAATATCTGACGAAATGATATAGGCGACATTGTGTGCACACGTATGATAACATTACATAAACATCAGAAGGTAATTATTTGCACCAAACCACTTCGAACGCATCGACCTGAAAACTTCATCACACATTACTCCCGGAACGGGTGATTATCGAAGAGGATGGTAAAAGGACTGCTTGCATCACGCAGCTTCCAAGAATCAAATCGGCGGCTGAATAGAAAAATAGTAGATTAATTGTCAATCGAACGTCTAGATCCGGAGAAATATCACATCCTTGAATTCGTTGCAATTTAAGATGTTTCAGCTCATACCTCAATTAAGATAGGCTAAGTTACCTACGCATTCGCCATTCTGCAACAAACCGCGGCGCATTGTAATTCGCTGTCTGTACTTCATGCTCAGTATCATATGAACATCGAATAGAATTGGAGAATATAAACTCATAATCTGAGGTTACTCTTGAGAAGTATTAATATGTTAGTCCCTACTCCAAGCTTCAATTCAAATTTAATAATGCAGCCTAATCTCAGGGGATAACTCCATTGTTAGGGCGAATTCGCCATTTTGCAACGAAAGCCCCATCGCAACATTATTAAAGGGTTTGTTATTTCATATTCAGTATTACTTGAATAACTGAATCAAATCGACAACATTTCTTCAGAATCTAAGGTAAACATTTAACACTATATCTAGCTCTAGAATACAAGCTTCTATCCAAACCGAATAACAGCAGCTTAATCTCAGGCAATATCTGACGAATGATATAGGCGACATTGTGTGCACACGTATGATAACATTACATAAACAATCAGAAGGTAATTATTTGCACCAAACCACATCAAACGCATCGATCTGAAGACTTCATCACACATTACTCCGGAACGGGTGATTATCGAAAGAGGATGGTAAAAGGTTTGTGCGCACCTTGCAGCTTGAGAGAATCAAGTCGGCAA
>CM024247.1:167300-205891 GCA_013421045.1 Propylea japonica
ATTTTGAGCATGAACAATATCTTAGAATATTAATTAAATGGAACATACGACGAAATGGAATGAACAGTGATCATAACTGCTTGTAAGTTTATATTTTTTTCGAGAAAAGTATGGACTGTATCTAAATTTTACAAGAGACTGTTTTTCGCCAGAATTGAATGGGAAACCATGAGAGAATTTTATTTTTCGAAGATCTATCCCACGAAAACAATTTTTGAACGAAAATCATAGGGAATTGTTATTTCCAACCGTACCGTTATGGGATTTAAAAAAATTGTATGAATACCATATACTTAGTGCTTCATATTATGTATAGTTTTATGACTCAGTGTTCTTAAGAAGCCGTAAAAAAATGAAGCTGTATCTTGAAAGGGGGGTCGATTTCGAAAAAAAACTATATATAGTCCGTTCACGAAAGGTTGAGCTCACAGTAGGCGTTTCTTTATTTATCTGAAGTTGGCAGTATTCACTGTCATAAAGTAAAATAAAGTCAACGTTGCCGAATGTACTGGGCCTCGTCGGACGAGCTTGCGAGTTAACAGGGGGCTTTATGCAATATTGACAACATTGCGTATCAATCTGACAAGAAAATAAAGAACATAACCTAAAATTTTAATATACACAGTGGAATATGCCAAATTTCCATGGCCAACCGACGGCTCAACCTTTCGTGAACGGAGTATAAACTACCCCTGCTTATTTTCATCGAGGAATCATATCCCTAAGTTCCTCGCATTTGTTTACAGACACCCTGTATATCTTATGTTGCATAATCTCTGAACAATTCCAAGAGTAGTTCGTGATCGAAATTTGATAGAACTTGAAAATTTTATTATCATGACCCTGGCCATATTTAAATCTCTGTTATTCATTTTTATTATTTTCTGTGCTGCGACGACATCTCAATCGTTTTAATAGCTATTTGTTCGATTTAATGGGTCTGTAGAGTTTATTTCATGAGAATTATATCCTCGTTGTTGAAAATATTGTTTTATGATTCGAATGGAATGATACCGGTTATAATAAAATAGTTTCTGTGGATAAATGTGAAGTTAACTTAAGAGAAAATTGTCGCCGATATTGTCTTCTGACATGAATGTTCTTTATCCTTTATTGTTCTCCATGAAACTAAATTGGTTTGCTTTATTTCAATTGATGTCCCGTTCGTTGGCGGATCGAATGAAAGGGTTACTAATTCACAGTATTGGCGATATTGATTTTACATTAGTTATTTAATCAACTAGGTTATTAAAGACAGCGACTAATGGTCAATCCGCTCACGCATTAATAGTTCGAGTCGCTCGATTAATAACCGAGTTGGTTACAAGATTTTTCCGACGATCTCAATATGAATTGTGCATGAATACCTGCTTGAAATACATTCTCATTTTGCTTGAGTCTACATTGACATAATAAAATTTCTATGTATCTATGTTCCAGTAGAGTTTTGACATTTCTCATAGTGCTTCTGAATAATTTGTAAACGGTAGCCATGAGGATTGCACATTAAAATAGTAGAAACTGAATATTAGAATGGGTCATTAATGATCAATGTCGGACACATTAAAGTCATCTTTCATTTTGAGATCGACGGAAATAGATATTGAATCTATTATTAATCGCTAGATTAATAAAGGAGTTTCCTTATTTTCCGCAATATTAATTGAGTTAAACCGTGATTAATAGTAATTTACGTAACAAGTCCGATAAGTAGAGTCTGCGAGTCCAAAAAAACTATTTTCGGACGTGTTGCGTATACTATTTTTTTCAGTTTTCTGCAACCGTGAAGAAACACCATCGAATTGACCATTAATTGCTGGATTGATAAACGAGTTGACTACAAGATTTTGTATAAATTCTTGATTGCAATAATTTTTTTTCTGCAAAAAAGATACATTTGACATAATATAGCTTCTGTTTCAGTGAAGTTGTTACATTTCTCGTAATACTTCTGAATACTTTATCTTCAGTTACCCTTGACAATTACACATTAAAATAGGATGAATCATGCATTAAAATGGGTAATTATTGATCAATTTCGTGTGTTAAAACGAACTTTTATTTCGAGGTCGGCGGAAAATTTCTGAAACTGAATTGATTAGAACTTCATATGAAAGAAATTATTCTCAGCTCCTGCATAACAGTTTCTTCTACACTTGCTTTATAATTTTAAAATTTAATTTTTTTGAAGTCGTCAGATTGATCTAGTTTTAATAAACTCCGCGATCACGTATTTCGGTCTGAAGAGATCACCGACCCCACCTTTTGTGTGCTTTTTTTTAGAAAATTAACTCTTTCAGTTTCTTTCTACCTGTTGTAAAACTTTCAACGTCACAGTTAATAAATCTGCATTTTATTAGTGCTCGCAGGTGGTCAAACCTACGCTTGTGCGTAAATATTTCATTCTATAATTTCTCGGCCAAATTATTCTGCTGCAAATATCAATAAAAGAATCAGAGTGCGTTCCCATTTGGGGTTCCCAGAATATATTAAAGCGATTGAATCACCTTTTTATTTCGGCTGCACAATCTCGTGAATCGAAAAGTGGATTTATTTTTTTCTTATGAATCATCTTTTTTCCGGAGTGCGTCGTGGGCGACGGTTCTTGTAGAGGCGGACGCGCGAAAGGTGTGAATATTTCTCCATTTTAATTGTCCTGTCAATCATGAACATGAGTGGTTGATGGACATGAGAGTTTCACCGAAGATAAACAATTGTCATTTTCTAATTTTACTTTTCTGTGAATGGTTTTCAATTATTTCATGGTTATTAATCTACTATACAGGGTGTCCCGGAAAATGTGAGAAATCTCTCGGATTCATACAGAACATGAAAAATGAAGATGACAAGTTCTCATAATTTTTTTCCTAGCGGCCCCTACCAAGATACGACCAGATACCAGACATCAGATGCACACCGTCTAATATTCAACATATCATACATATTATATATAATTTATATTTAAATTTTATTATTAATATCTCTTAAATCACCACTCACAATTTCAATTAGCTTGTTCAGTTTACCAGTGCGGACTGGGTTGTACATTTTAATGCTGACATTTTTAACACCCTGTATGAGAAGGTGCTAAAAAAAATCAAATTTGAATACCTTGAACACTAAGTTAAAGAAAAGGTACTCTTGTTCAGTGTCGATAAAATGAACCGTTTTCGAAAAAAAAATAATGAAAAAAGTAGGTTGAAATTTATTCCACTAAAATGAGTTTCCAGTGGTCGTATCTTCGTAGGGGGGCCGCTAGGAAAAAAAATTAGAGGAACATGCTAACAAAATTTTTTATGTTCTATCTGAATCCGAGAGATTTTCCACATTTTCCGGGACATCCTGTATATATTGAGTGTTTCGTGGAGATTGAGAACAAATTTTAGATAATAATCTCTGGTTTCGTCCGAAAATGCTTCGCTTTTCGTTCAAGATTGGGATGTACAGGGTGTTGAAAAAGATTTTTGGTGGTGATCTCTCTTATCATGTTATAGGAAAAAATTAGAAACTCAATAAAAAAATTTAAGAAAATCCCTGAGCAGGTGCTTTTGGGCTCTCGTTCATTGGTGGATAAATAATGCTATCACCTGAAAATTTTGTTTAGGTCTTGGGATTCATGATAAATATGTATCTGAATGCAAAATCTCAGCACGATCGGAATTATATTCTGGAATTTATTCTGAAAATGAAATATGTACTAAGTCAATAATTAAAAAAAAAAATTCCGTGGTTCTGTTAATGCGATCCTCTCGAAATTTTGTATGAACATTCAGTATATTAGTCTTCATTCACAAAATAAATTTTACTCGATTTGGATGTCTTGTTATGGAAATATAAAGATTCTTTTTTCAATATTGAATTTTCTATGGTTCTGTTAACACAAAATTTTGAATGAGGCTTATTATGGGCATCTCGCAGGTGGCCGCAAAAATTCATCTCGATTGGTTTCGTTTTGTCTACCACTGTTTCAGTCAGATTTCAAGTAAAACCACCCTGTATCATGGAAACAACGCATTTCCAGGCCTACATTTATGGGTTCTCTTCTCACAAAAGAATCTGAAGAATCGCTCCCTCAAATCTTTCGCACAAATTCAGAAATACACTGTAGATTTCTTTGATTTTTCTGATCAAAATGATTCGAAAATTTCACATTTTCTAAAACTATGGAAAATTCTGTTTATATTCTTCAATATTATTCGATTTTGAAATTGATGTGCAACTATACAAAAGCACTAGGAAATAATATCATATCTGTGTCATTACAAGTTACAACAATTATTTTGGATGAAACAAACAGTATTATGACGCAATGTGCGGCTCCATTTCACAATTGCCAACCTAATTTCACCAAGATTACTGCAAATTTCTTGGCAAGATCATCAAATTAGGGAATATAAACCAAAAACGTGAAATAAGGTTCATGGATGATTTAAAACTTTCGTCCACGGTGTTTTCATATAATTCAACTATGCAAATACTTCTGAAATTATAAACTTATTTTTAAATTGCTTTTTGACGACATTGCACGATAGGTATCTACAACTAACGTAATTATTATTTACACATACAGGTATGTGTTTTAAACGATTGACATCATAACATTGATTAGTTTGCGATGTTTCGCCTGCATAATTGTACCATAGGAAAGTTTTACGTCATATTGGAATATTTTTATGCAGTTTGCGTGCTGTGGCTATGTCAGAAAAATTTTTCTGGAATTTTGCAACATGTCACATCTTGCAGTAAAAATTGTACTGAAATATTTCAAAAATGTACAGTTTTCATTACCGAATTTAATTGTTATACACTGCGCCAAAAAATTATACGCACATTCTGAAAATCTCAATTTTTATGAAAGTTAACTCTACATTGACTTTAGAACTTATTTTTTATGTTCTCTCGGGACGGTTTTGAACGAAACATGACATTGAATGGAAGAAAAATTCAGTGATTTAATATGTGGTATTTCCACCACTTGCGTTAATTACAGCTCGGCAACGACGGTTCATACTCAAAATGAGTGATCTTAAAATGTTCTGATCTAATCCTTTCCAGATATCTCTGAGTTGGATTACTAAGTCATTAAGAGTAGCTGGATGATTCTCTGAACTTCTCAGCCTTCTATTGAGGTTGTCCCAAACTTGCTCAATGGGATTGAGATCTGGACTTCTTGCTGGCCATTCCATTCGAGAGACTTCAACCTCTTCAAGTTACACCTGAACGATGCGCGCACGATGAAGTCTGGCAATTCTGGCATTATCGCCCATAAAAATAAAATTTTCACCAATGTATGGGGCAAATGGCACTACATGCTCTTCAAGAATGTTCCTTATATACCTATCAGCATTCATAGCTCCATTATCAACGATCACTAGGTCTGTGCGAGCAGTCAAAAATATTCCACCCCATACTATAATCGATCCTCCCCCGAAACCAGTAGTATTCAGGAAATTGCACTGAGCATATCTTTCATGTGGACGTCTGTATACAAGGGAACGTCGATCACGATGGTAGAGGCAGAATCTAGACTCATCTGTGAAGAGAACTCTTTCCCAATCAGCCTCTTCCCAATGGATATGCTCTCTCGCAAAATCCAAACGCACACTTCGCTGGACTGGGGTAAGAGCTCTCAAGTAACATTCTTGAATGGCAGTTGTTACCCGTGGTCTAACCTGTCCTGGTCTTCGGACATTCATACCTGTCTCCCTGAATCGCTGCAACATTCTGGACACACTTGTATGGGAAAATCCAAACTTTTCTGCAATTCTTGTGTATGTCCACCCTTCTTCTCGCAAAACTACGGCTTGGTCACATTACCCTTGGGTCAAATTGCGTGTTTCGCGTTGCATAACGATCGAATGTAGAGAATAAAACGAAAGAAAAACTATTGGTCACTGGAATTTATCGAGAACAACTGATTTCAGAATGGAGCCAATACATTCAAAATCTGATAATCTCATCTTTTTTTATTCCTGCTGGGAAAAAACATCTGTATTGCAGAAAAACGTTGAAAGTGGATGACATTATGCATTCATCATTCTGATGAGAATAATTATCATTGAAAACACCTCCAGTTGTAGAATAAATTTGAGATCTCCATAATGTGCGTTAATTTTTTGCGCAGTGTAAGTGAAAGAAACAGCCGAAACAATAAAAACCAATAGGATTTTAAATAATTCCAAAGATTTCGTCATCGATACTCCTTTTCAAATTCTTCATCAATTTCCAATTGAAATCAAAATTAGTCGAACGAACCATCGATCATCGTTCCTTCTCCGTCACAGCCAAAGAAGATAATAATTTCAGTTTGTTCAGTATTATGCCCAATTTAAAACGAAGTGAAGGATAAACGAGAGAGCAAATGGAAGTAATGGGTAAATTTGCCAGTTGCAGACTGGGTTTTGGCGATCAATTAATTTTCATTTGATTCGACGACGACCGCCTCTCCAAAAATGAGATTCTGAATCAACGCGTTTGTTTGTTCATTAATTCGAATGGTTGATGCCGTTTCCTCATTCGATTTTCGCCTGAGTCTCTCACCACGGAAAAAATGTTAGAAAAGCACTGAAATTTCACTCGCTTTTTGATAATGATAATGCAAAATTTTGTGGCCATAGTTGTTAAAAGAACCATAAAAAATTCGATAGGAATATTGAAAATAAGAATCCTTATATTTCCATAACCAGATATCCGATTCGAGTGTGGAATTTATTTTTTGAATAAATATTGTTATATTTAATTTTCATGTAAAATTTCGATAGAATTGCATCATCTGAATCACAAAATTTAATTATACTTCAATAATTAATTTTTTCAATAATTCATTATTTGAATAATTTTCAGAATATAAATCCGATCGAGCTGAAATTCTGCAGTCACATACTTAGCATGAATCTCAAGTCCTATATGAAATTTCAAGCTAATAGCACTATTAATCCACCAATGATCAAGCGTTCAGAAGCACCTGCTCAGGGCTCTCTTAAATTTTCAAGCAACGTTTCGGCCACAATTCGCCAGGCTTCCCAAGGAAGCACTTTTTCAACTTGGAATTTCCGAAAAATCAACTCACTTTAATAAGCTGAACTTTTTCAAATTTGATCCTATCGTAGAAGCCAAAATGGTTTCGAGATCTGAAGAAGCTTGACTAATAGGGTTTTAATTCCATTGACGTCAGAGCTCCTTTTATAGAACCAGAAATCTTCTGCGGCATAGGTAAAAAAACACATACATAAAAAAGAATTATTTTTCTCTTCTCATTAACACTTCTTGGAACATTCCATTCTTTAAGATCCTCAACTCTCTTGGGGTTTTCCCATGGACCGCTGTTCAAGAAATACCTATGAAGACCAATGGGTCTGACCGAAAACGATGAGATTCTGTGGTGAAGAGGAGGAAATTCCGGAATATCTCGTAACGTAACGGAATGTTACTACAAGTAGGAGTGCATGGAAGTATCAGGAACAAAGATATCCCATCGCTGAAACCATTCCACTTTCTGATGTTCATCGTGACCCCAGCACCAGACGGCGAGCTATAGGGCGAGTACTTCAGACAGCTCATGGTGGGAATGAATCTTGAATATTGACACAAAACCTGCTTCCATGAATTTCAACATTTAAGTATTCATTCGTACGATATTATGAAAGCTTCATAATATACAGGGTGTTCTAATTTGTTTCCGACAAACTGAAATGGCTGATAGATCACATCATTTTAAGCAAAAAAGTTCCTATGAGCATGGGTCTGGAAATGCTTCGTTTCCGAGATACAGGGTGTTAAAGTTGAAAAAATAATTCGCGTTTTCTTCCATATGTTTTGACTGCTTCGAAATCCTTTCATGAAATTTCGTATACAGGCGTTTTTTTGGAGGATAAATTCAAATTTGTGGTTCATTCAGGTGTATTTTTTAGAGGGCGCCACCGGCAACAATTTCAACCCATGTAAACCATTTCAACTTCTTTGTGCTACCCTGTACAACATTTTGGACTTAAAAAATCGATTCTCCCATTCTTTTCAATTTAAAAAGGTTCACTTCTTTGAAGTTGCTAGGATCAATCGTTTCAGGGAAAAATGCATTTAAAGCCAAAGGGTCCCAAAACCTCTCCGAAAATTATTCCCATTCAAATATTTAATTTAAATTCATTTTGAACATTTCTAAGGCTAAATGCATGCGGATTTTCAATTGCCCTCTTACAAGTAGAAGTGGTAGGCTATGTAATTGTTGTTTTTAAGTGTTCTGAATATTCTGTTTCCTGAAATATGTTGTTGGGAAAGATATAAAAGAAACGAGAATTATTTTTTCAACTTTAACACCCTGTATCTTGGAAACGAAGCATTTCCGGACCCATGTTCATAGGAACTTTTTTGCTTAAAATTATGTAATCTATCACCCATTTCAGTTTGTCGGAAACAAATCAGAACACCCTGTATGAGCGGTCTTAGAAGAACAGGAGATTCGAAATATCATCACTTGGAATGCCAGACCTGGTTTAAAACCCCCTTCTGGCTCAAGAGCATAAATTAAGAATTTTGTATCTAAATATTGAAGGTATTTATTCGAATACTTTAAAGTTTCAATTTTGTAAAAACGGCGAGACAGGGTTTTTTCTACTGAGGTTTTTACCTGTGCTCTGGTACCATACACCAAAATAGTGTGGTACCCTGTTTTGCACCAACCTCAGCTAAGGCCTTTTTTTGTTTCATGTATTGCATTTTGTTAGCTCTCATTTCAAAATAATATATTATATTATGTATATGAAAGCTTCAGTCCCTTCAATCAAATGATCTTCATTCAAACCATTTTAAATGACCTCCGACTTACTAGTGTTCTTTGTAGAGCTAGTTTTCTATGACTTTTTAAAAGTTCAAAGTCCGAGGAGTGAGTCCTCGCGAATGGGGGCCAAAACGTTGAATAGTAAAGGAGAAAACGATGGAAATACCCCAAATTACACTTCAATAAAACTTGATATCGCTCAAGTGAAATAAAAGTTTCATATCACTTTATCCGTTTACTTATTTACATCTCTGCAATTCATCATACCTATGAATATAAATTCGTTCATTAACTCAAGTGAGAACGACTGTAGATAATCTTAATAATAAGCAGATGAGAACGAGAACTGCTCAACCATAAGATTAAGTTAGGTTCTGAATGAAATGCACCAACGATCCTACAACTTAAAAAGCAATAAAAAGGTTAGAAAAGTTCTAAAATTAAATAACTTCGACTACTTTCTCACGAACGATCGATAAACGCTTATTTGAAGACAAGGACCCTTGGCAGGCTACCAAGTAAGTATTTTTTTATCTTATACAGGGTGTTTCATTGGGAAAGGGAAATACTTCACAGGTGCATAGGTGACAACACGACGGTTCTAGAGATACCCCATTTATTGGGTCTCACTGTCTTCGTAGCCGAGATACAGGATGTTTTATGAATATAGCCCGTTTCTTCCTGAGGCCGTACCAGACGAACCACCCGGTATATTTTCTTCATATTTGGCAAATATGTTCCTAATTGAGAGCCCAAACATATCATGCAATAACCGCCTCGAAAATCCAGGTCCGGGTTAACAAAAAATTATGAATCGTTTGAATCCTCGAAACAACACCCTGTACATCGGAATTTTGAAAATCTGTTTTAATATTCGAAAACACCACTAAAAACTAAACTCAGACGTATACTTCAAATTTTCGCGCAGAAAGTTTTTCTGCACAAATTTTCAAGGTAAATGTGAAGTTTTCAGGAACTTGGATACCCGAAAGTGGTTTGAAGTGACTTTAACAATGAATTATCAACAATATTGAATGCATAATTATTAAAACATTACTTTGTAATTCATTTCAACATTGGTTTTCCTTTTTATAGCCGTATACTTTAAAATCCAGGTCCGGGTTAACGAAAATTATGAATCGTTTGAATCCTAGAAACAACACCCTGTACATAGGAATTTTGAAAATCTGTTTTAAAATTCGAAAATACCTCTAAAAACTGAACTGAGACGTACACTTCAAATTTTCGCGCAGATAGTTTCGATGTACAAATTTTCAACGTAGAAGTGAAGTTTTTGAGAACTAAGATACCTGAAAATGATTAGAAGTGACTTTTAACAATGAATTATCAACAATATTGAATCCATAATTATTTCATCATTACTTTGTGATTCATTTCCACATTAGTTTTCATTTATTGAGAAGTGTGTTGCAATATAACGTATAATAATTATGGATTTCAATATTTTGATAATTCATTGTTAAAAGTCACTTCAAACCACTTTCAGGTATCCAATTTCTTAAAAACTTCACTTTCACGTTGAAAATTGTGCAGTGAAACTATCTGCGCGAAAATTTGAAGTGTACGTCTCAGTTCAGTTTTAAGTGGTATTTCCGAATTTTGAAACAGATTTTCAAAATTCCGAGTTACAGGTTGTTGTTTCGAGGATTCAACCGATTCATAATTTTCGTTGACCCGGACCTGGATTTTCAAGTATACAGCTATAAGAAAGAAAACCAATGTAAAAATGAATTACAGAGTAATGTTGAAATAATTATGGATTCAATATTGTTGATAATTCATTGTTAAAGTCACTTCAAACCACTTTCGGGTATCCAAGTTCCTAAAAACTTCACTTTTACCTTGAAAATTTGTACAGTAAAACTTTCTGCGCGAAAATTTGAAGTATACGTCTCAGTTTAGTTTTTAGTGGTGTTTTCGAGTAATAAAACAGATTTTCAAAATTCCGATGTACAGGGTATTGTTTCGAGGATTCAAACGATTCATAATTTTTTGTTAACCCGGACCTGGATTTTCGAGGCGGTCATTGCATAATATGTATGGGCTCTCAATTAGGAACATATTTGCCAAATATGAAGAAAATATACCGGGTGGTTCGTCTGGTACGGCCTCAGGAAGAAACGGGCAAAATTCATAAAACACCCTGTATCTCGGCTACGAAGACAGAGAGACCCAATAAATGGGGTATCTCTAGAACCGTCGTGTTGCCACCTATGCACCTGTGAAGTATTTCCCTTTCCCAATGAAACACCCTGTATAAAATATCAAATGTTTTTTGGCACGTTGGTCATTGTCGATGTTTTGTTAGATTTGCCCACACAAATGAAAGGATATAAAATATTTATTATCGCTTTGAGATCAGATTGTTCAACTAGATTTATACGAAATGTGCGTACTTCTGTTCTATTTCGATTATAATGGTTGTATGTTATGAAAATGCTTTCTTCTGTTCGTATCTGCTGAATATTCATCGAAAACAATCAGGTTCTTATTCATAATGATGATTTATGATCCAGGAAACGAGTCAACATGTTCAAAATGCATAAAAAAATATATTGAAGATAAACTAGTCGAAACTACTCGGCTTGAAAACAGCTTATTAAGATAGTCCAATAGGATAATGTATATTTTCATCAACAGAAAATATTTGCCTATTTCGAATGCGTTTCACATTTTTTGACATAACCATTCTTGAAACCTTATCAAATCATTGCAAAAATATGACTGATTATGCTAATTACAAAGAAGTCATCACCTTGCTTTTAAAATGGATCTTTGGCACACAGAAATTCTTATTTTTTGCAGATTTGATACCGGTTACAAATATGTGGTCAAACTTGACGAGGATACAAGGATAACAGAAATATTTCAAGTTTTTTCATGAAAAAACTTGAAATATTTCGTGAAATCAAGAAATATTCAATCTTGAAGATTGGTTCTTTCAAAAGTGGACAGACATCGTGTGTCAAAGGTAACAAATGGTTCTTTCGAAAAGTTGAATGGATTGATTTTGTTGAAGGTGAACTGATATTGTAATTTGTAATGGGAATCTATAAAATGAAGTACGATTGAGATGAAAAATAGGTACTATGTTCAATAATCAATATGTAGCTAATGTCATCTTCTGTAGCTTCACTCTCAAAATATTTTCGTTCAAAAGTTTTCGAAACGAAAAAAAATAAAAAAGCCTTGACATGAAATTAAAAGCTTTCTCGAACTTATTTAAAAAAATCAAAAAAAGACTGACGTTAAATCAGAAGCTTTTGGCGTTTGTTAAAATGGGAAAACTATAAATCCAATTTGAATATCCTGATTGCTATTGTTTTCATTCTTTTCTTTCATGAAATTTGTCGTACTCACGCCTGGCCTACGGCCGACCGTAAACATACAGACATGTACTTGTTGCATTTTTAATTCCTAATGCCACGTTCCTCAAGAAATTTTGCAGAAGTTTGAGAGTCAAATTTCGAAATGATCGGATGCGTGGTTTCGAAGATATCAAGAAAATAAAAAAAGTCAAATCTCCACAGAATATACTGGACCATTATTTTCGTTCTATTATGACTAATTGATTGGATGAGAGTTTCTGTCAAAAACTATATCAAAATATTTCAGCTCTTTTGGACGTACTCTAGCATTTTCGAAGAACTTGAGTATAAAATTAGTAATAGGATTTAAAAATTGTGATCTTGATTTTCTTTTCCAAGGATCCTCACAATATTCTGCAGAAATGTTTGTATTTTCATTGAGAAGGTGAATAAAAATTTCGACCCGATCGGCTTATTATAGTTGTTATGGAAATATTCGATAAATATACCGTGGAACTTCCCTATAACGAACGTCTGTATAACGAATTTCTCTGTATAACGAATTTCGTACAAGACATTGCACCTTGTATCCATATTTCATGTTAAAAACACCCTCTAAAACGAAGTAAATTCTCTCTTTAACGAAATAGTCAAACAATATCACTCTTTGAATGGGTATAGGTAAGAAGGTGTAAGGGTGGGTTTTTCCAAATTTTTTCTGGGAGTACGTAATAAATCCCGACCTTAAACTAAATCATTACGGCAGGCAGAGAGATCCTTCTAAAACAGTTTTAAATACATCTGTGGATGTTTGGTTTCAATATAACCATTACGCTAATGTAAAAAGTTTTGCGAAAATGTCTAAAAGAAAGTGCTTAAGTTTGAATGATAAACTCAAATTTATCAGTGAAATCGACCGCGACATTGCCGACTATAGAAACAAATTTTCTGTATAACGAAATTTCTTTATAACGAATTTTTTTGCGGATTTAGCGCTTTCGTTATAGGGAGGTTCCACTGTACTTCAACTGTTTTGGACGTAATCTAGCATTTTCGAAGAACTATAATTAGTAGTAGGATTTAAAAATTGTGTTCTTGATTTTCTTCTTCAAAGATCCTCACAATATTCTGCAGAAATGTTTGTATTTTTATTGAGAAGATAAATATGAAATTCCGACCCGATCGGCTTATTATAGTTATGGAAATATTCGATAAATATATACAGTGGAACTTCCCTATAACGAACGTCTGTATAACGAATTTCGTACAAGACATTGCACCTTGAATCCAAATTCCATGTTAAAAACGCCCTCTAAAACGAAGTGAATTCTCTCTATAATGAAATCACTATTTGAATGGGTATTGGTAAGAAGGTATAAGGGTGGTTTTTTTCCGAAATTTTTCCGGACGTACGTAATAAATCCCGACCTTAAACTAAACCATTACGATGAGCAGAGAGATCCTTTTGAAACAGTTTCAAATACACCCCTGGCTGTTTGGTATCAATCTAACCATTACGATAGTGTGAAAAGTTGTGCGAAAATGTCTGAAAGGAAGTGCTTCAGTTTGAATGATAAACTTCAATTTATCAGTGAAGTCGACCGCGACATTGCCGACTATAGAAACAAATTTTCCGTATAACGAAATTTCTTTATAACGAATTTTTTGCGGATTTAGCGCTTTCGTTATAGGGAGGTTCCACTGTACTTCAGCTGTTCTGGACGTAATCTAGCATTTTCGAAACACTTGAGTATAAAATTGGTAGTAGGATTTAAAAATTGTGTTCTTGATTTTCTCTTCTAAGGATCCTCACAAAATTCTGCAGAAGTGTTTGTATTTTCATTGAGGAGATAAATATAAAATTTCGACCCGATCGGCTTATTATAGTTATGGAAATATTCGATAAATAGAATTGAATTCAGTGAAATCGACCTAGTAGTTCCAGACCACTTACAAACATTTGGGCAAAACTATAACGCGCGAAATTCGAAAAGCATTTCCAGGTTAATCAAAAGCAAAAATTCGCTGTTTTCACTCACCAATCGTCTTCAAAATGGAAAAATCATCGATGTCATAGTCCCTGTCAGGAAGACAATCGCTAGTCGGGGACCTCATGCTTCCAACAGTCTCCTGTCTGCTGCTGCGATATTCGCAAGTTGTCATATCGTCGAGACGAGAAGAAGAAAGGTGAAAGAAACCGCTTCCGATAAGACTATTTCAGGTCATAACAGAAGATCGGCAAGTCGAATGATTTAAGTGTCGCTTTTTCACCGCTCGAAGGCTTAACTTAAGTAACTGGCGCGCGTAGCGTTTCGAAGAGTTGCGTCGGACTGACTGGTAGTAAAACGTAAACGAGATACGAGAGAAACTCAAAGTTTTGAAAGGAATCGCTTCGTCGCGCTTGCTCTATTAATAATGCACGTCTAGTTGTTTATGGCTTCTGACCTACAAGTGCGATATCGTTTTTAGAATGAAGAAACGAAATTTGAGCGATTTTTGGGATTGACACGCGGGACATGATAAGTTTGGACGTCATTTGGGTTTGGTTTTTTCCATTTGACGGAAGTGTAGGAAATGTTTAATCTTTTGGGGATTTTATTTTTTTTTTTTGGATTCATGAATGGGGCTTATCTTTATTGTAGAGAATACCTTTTGATACAGTTTGATTCATTCAGGTTGCTGCTTTATGCCTTGTTGATAAGAAAAATCTGAGATTTACAACTGCATTCGTGCACTGGGACCTGTCTGTTTATTTATTCATGGCTCTATGACCCTACAGTATTTTTTCCTTTGATTTTACTAGAGGTTGATCAGTACTTTCCTGATCTAATTCTTTGCAAACTCTGAGCTCATCATCGAGAAGAACTTTAACTCGTTAGGTACTATGAGAAAGGAAAGAATGGGAAAAAGAATGCAATTCAAAATTTCAAAGTAAATACATTGGAACTTCCCTATAACGAACGTCTGTATAACAAATTTCTCTGTAAAACGAATTTCGTACAAGACATGGCACCTTGAATCCAAATTACATGTTAAAACCACCCTCTAAAACGAAGTAAATTCTCTCTATGACGAAATATTCAAAGATAATCACCCTTTGAATGGGCATTGGTAAGAAGATATAAAGGTGGCTGGTGGGTTATTTCCGAAAATTTTCCGGAGGTACGTAATGAATACCGACCTTAAACTGAATTATTACGGAGGTAAGAGAGATCCTTCTGAAACAGTTTTAAATACACCCCAGGCTTTTTGGTTTCAATCTAACCGTTAGGCCAGTGTGATAAGTTGTCCGCAAATGTCTAAAAGGAAGTGCTTAAGTTTGAATGATAAACTTAAATTTATCAGTGAAGTCGACCGCGATATTGCCGACTATAGAAACAAATTTTCGGTATAACGAAATTTCTTTATAACGAATTTTTTGCGGATTTAGCGCTTTCGTTATAGGGTAGCTCCACTGTATGTACCTACAGGGTGATTCACTTATCTAGGTAACCTTATTTTTCTCGAAATGGGATGAATATTTTTTTATTCTGTTTACGGTATTTGGTACAAGTCAATGTTGACTTGAGATATAAGTAAAATTCGGAGAAAAAAATTTAGACGCCAGGCGTCGCGGCGCTATCAAAATTTTTAAATTTTTTGTCTAGGAACATTTTTTTTATTGTGTCATTGAAAAGATAATTTAATTTTAAATTTTTTTCTTTCACTACCATTTTTTCTATTTCTTACCATCAACAACCTGCAACGCGTTTTATGTTGATTCTATTCCATTTATTTTTTTTTTTTGTATTGTGACAGTATGCCTGATTCAGAGACATAGATATGATTTTGTTTCTCAAAATCAAAGAGGCAAGCTATTTCTCAATTGTTAGATATATTCATCAGATATTACATTTTAAATTGCTAATATGTACTACTATAATAGGAAGTAGTTTATGGGTTCTGACCTACAAATGAGTTATCGTTTCAAAAGAAATTTGATTGATTATTAGGAATGACAAACGAGAAATGATAAGTTCGAATATAATCTGGTTAATTTCATTAGCCGGGTTTTTATTTTTTTTCGGAATGTAAATGTTGTTTATCATTATGGAAGGAATTGTAATTCAAGTTTCAGACTCCATGAAAAATTTTAATGTCAAAAGAAAAACATTTAAGTTCATACAATACCTGAGTATATTTCGAATTTTTGACTTCAAGGTCTATTGTGTCTTCTTACAGTGCTGTTGTGACCACACCCTTCACAGCTCGCCTTCCAGTTCCAGAGATCTGATAAAATCAAATATCTGTGAAGGCTTCAATGAGGCTATTTCCTCACTCTTACATGTTTCTCGTTCAATGCATTCTCTCCTTAGGCTCGCAATGACAAAGCATTCCGTGACTAGGTGAATGGGGTTTCTTCTTCCTCCCCACAGAACCTACAATGGTCAGTGTCCGATAATCCCATCCTCCACAGGTGATTCCTGAAGCGACAGTTCCCTGTAAGAAAGCCAATGAGGAGGTCTAATTGTTTCTTACCAAAATCCAGATATCTTTTGGATCTTACTGGTTCAAAGTTCCAAAGCAACTTAGTGTAATAATCCATCTTTGGCAGATTCCGCCAAACTTTTTTCTTCTCGGCTTTCTCCTTCTCCAGAAACTTCTTCTTATTTCATTCACACACATTCACCTATACCACAGAAGGATTCTGGACCAATGCGTGACATTCTTGCGCCCCCTTTGGCAAGTGTATTGGCCTCTTCATTTCCTTTGATTGCCGAGTGGTCGGGAACCCAGATTAAAAACAGTTATTTTTCTTGCCTACCTCATTGAGTTTGTTCCGGCACTCCCAGATCATCTTTGAGTCGATGACGAAAGAGCTCAGTGCTTTAATAGCAGCTTGACTATCTGAGTGTATGGCCACAGAACACCTGTGTTCTGTGGTATGGCTAGATCGCACTTCTGAGTTTCTTTCTAGATTTTCAAGACATCTTTCAATAGCTAAGATTTCCGCTTGAAAGACGCTCATACTGGAGCCTAGCGATAGTGCACACTTGGTACTTGACCCGTACATCCCAACAAACAAAAGTAACTAGGTATATAGCTCCAAAACAAAATAAGTAAGGGAGTTCAAGTAGTTTTTTCACCATTTGTCAAAGCATGCTCCAAATAAATAGATCAAAATCGACCAGCACTTACTGCTTGAGCCATAAATCAAAGAAACCTGAAAGCTACAAATAAATAAAACCACAGAAAAATATTTAGAATTTTAATTTCCAAAGCGCAAATCGTAAATTACAGATTCTGAATACCCCGAATAAAAATCAGTCCGTTGTGCCTTTTCCCACAATAATGGCAGTGTTCGGTTCCCACACATTAACAGGCAAAGCAAGCATGCCAGCAGGTTTCTGCCCCCTGCTACTCGTTTTCTTACACAATTTCGACTTGACGGGCAACCACTTCTTGTTTTTCTTTTCTTTTTCTTGTCCCTTTCTGTTGAAACGAGAATTGTTAGTCAGTTTACTCTTAGCTAGCATCACCTCGTCAAATACCGCATTGGTCTTTGTTTCTTCTTCGAACTTATCGTTGCTCAAGCTCTGGCAGCATTTTTGTAGCTCTTCTATCAAGTCTTCGATGACTGGTCCTTGATAAACGTCATGTTGGACTATTTTAGGCAGTTTTTGTAGGACAGTGGTTTTTCGCAACAGCTCTGCTCTCATCAGAGATTGCTTCTTTTGGAAATGATTTTCCTTGTCTTTTTCTGTTCTGGAGGATAGTTTGATTCTGAAAGCGCGATTTCTCAACATTCTTTTGCCTCGGATGGCTAGGTTTGTTCCTAGATATGGAGGAGCCCTTGGAAGGACTTGTTTGTACACCAGTTCGAAGTTTCCAACGTCTGCTTTGGGGTCTTTGCGCCTGTCGATGACAACTAGAATGAAAGAAATAATAATGGGTATAGAGCTAGAACATTTGCCAGAAAGAGAGCACAAATACCACTTACTGGCCCAGAACCCTTCTGTGACATAGGCAAATGCACATATAAGAAAGATTTTTCGGAGAAGAAAGAGACTGAAAGAGAATCAGTCTGGAGTTATCTTCCCTTTTTAAAAAGGGGTTAAGTTCACTGTGACCTCAAGGTCTATTGTGCCCCCTTACAGAGCTGTTCTGACCACACCCTTTACAGCTTGCCTTCCAGTTCCAATATCCAATATCTGTAAAGGCTTGAACGAGGCTAGTTCCTCACTCTTACAAGTATCTCGTCCAAGCATTCTATCCTTAATCTAGCAATGGCGAAGCATTCCGTGACTAGGTGAACGGGGGTTTCTTCTTCCTCCCCACAGAACCTACACTCGTCAGTGTCCGATAATCCCATCCTCAATAGGTGCTTCCTGAGTCGACAGTGTCCTGTAAGAAAGCCAGTGAGGAGGTGTAATTGTTTATTACCAAGATCCAGATATCTTTTGGATCTGGCTGTTTCAAAGTTCTGAAGGAACTTAGTGGAATGATCCATCCCTGGAAGATTCCGCGAGAGTTTTTCCTTCTCGGCTTTCTCCTCCTCCAGAAACTCCTTCTTATAGGTACATTTACCTATACCACAGAAGGGTTCTGGGCCAATGAGTGACATTCGTGGGTCTTTGGCAAGTTTATTGGCCTCTTCGTTTCCTTTGATTTCCGAATGGCCGGGAACCCAGGTTAAAAAGGCCTTATTTTTCTTGCCCACCTCATTGACTTTGTTCCGGCACTCCCAGATCATCTTTTAGTCGATGACGTAGGAGCTCAGTGCTTTAATAGCAGCTTGACTATCTGAGTGTATTGCTTTATCGCACTTCTGATGGTTTCTTTCTAGATTCATATCTGGATATCTTCCAATAGCTAAGATTTCCGCTTGAAAGACGCTCATACCCGGCCCGTATATCCCAGCGCCAGCTCCTACAGAGGTTTTGGAACCATCTGTATACCATTTTACGGTATTTTCTTTGAGGCTATAGTCGATATATTCCCGTCCCATTCCTCTCTTCTACTTAGCAATGTCCTGAAGTTTTTCTCAGTGCTTACTTTCTAGATCATAGACAAACTAATAAAATAGATGAGCCACTCGTATATTCCGCGACATCTGTCGGAGGAGGATACTAATACACGAAAAAATTATTTTCAATTTGATAGTTAGATGTCGTTGCATTCATGGAAATCGAGAAAATAGTAAGTATGTAAATCATTATTATCAAAAAACCTTTGAATTGTCAACTGACACAAGGAGTGGTTTGACACGTTCTTTTTGAAATATAATAAATTTTGATATGCCTGCAAGAGTAAAGACGTGCTGTGTTTATGGATGTGAAAATCGAGATGCAGAAGGTAATTATAGAATTTATATGTATATTCTGTTAACTATAAGAATTAAATACTCGTATTTTCAAAAAAGTTTTTTCATGTATTGAATAAGTTTAGTAGGTAAATACTCATATTTTGTATTATTGAATTCATTATTGTTAGTTTTTGAAAATGTTTTCAATGCAATTATTAGTTTATTGATTAGATATTTATGAAATAAATCTCTATTTTCAATTGGTGATACCTATTTCAGTTAATAAACTTTTATTCTATCCAGAATTTGATTATTGATCCTCATTTCTCGATTCCAAAAGAAATCAATGAAAGTTCGTTGCAGGTATTATTTCATGAAAATTAATTTCCTCACTCATTGATAACTTGCACGAATCCATTTCTGATTTCCTTTTGGAAATTGAATTTCAAAAAACTTTTTGCCTCTTGTATATGGGTGTACCTACCTATTCAAAAAGTGCACTACAGAATTCTTTTTGAGGCAGCTTTACGATACAGATTCCTTTTTCAATTGAGCTTTTTTCACGAATTAGTAATGTTGTATGAAAAAAGATGGCGTTGAAGCTTGTTCTACTAGTGTCTCATCTATTCTCCGTTTAGTTAGTCTATGTTCTAGATCATTACATCACTAGGGAGGTTCGCAGATGAGATGTAGTTGTTCAGAGAGAACAAGACTCTCTGATTCAAGGACTAAAAAGTATTTGTATCTCAGTAACAATAAGTTACGCTTCATCACTGGCTTTCCTGCAGGAAATTGTAGCATGAGAAAGCATATGATGAGAATGGGCTTAACAGAAACTGTTGAATGTAGATTCAGTGGTGTTCACTCAATTGCAGAAAGCCTAGCCATTTTGAGCCTGCACAAAGAATCTTGGATCTTGGATAGGAGAAATGTGGATTCATCCTCTTTGAAGCCTCCTCAGATACTGGAAAGGAAGGGCGAGCTGTAGAGCAATTACGAAAACTGCTCTGATGGGATGCACAATAGACCTTAAAGTTGGAGTGGAATGCAATCTCCTCAACAAACTACAATCTGCAAATATTCAATCCATACAGCGGTTTCAATCGAAAATACTACGCACTATGGTACATCACAAACGAAAGATTACATGCTGATCTCGAGATTCCATATCTATTTCTATACTAATATTATAAAGAGGAAATATTTGTATGTTTGTGGGTTTGTGTGTTTGTGAGTTTGTTACGAATTAACTCATAAGCTACTAGACCGATTTCAATAATTCTTTCACCCTTAGAATGAGAAAATTAAGGAAACCTACTATAACTTCAATGATAATAAATATGAGTACCAAAATCAGCCGTGATCAGCTATTTTCAGGTGCGCTGCAAAAACCGTAAGACGTGTATGGAAACAATGTATGACGGAAATTTACCCCTTTAATACTTCTACAAAAATGTCTGCGATAGCATATATCTATCTTTCAATGTTTACTCGGTATCACCTTTTAAAGGTATCCGAATGTTTCTCAAAATTATGCATTATTTGGGAGTATCTTTTTATGAATACACTATTGATCCTTATCCAATTAAATACGTCGTTCATACCCAGTATTTAAAATTGCACCAAAATGCGTCTCCGAGGTAGACACTAGGCGGGTAGGAGAAGGTACCGAAGTGTGGGAGATGTATGATAGTATTTTGGATTGCCTGATGCCCGTATGTTTATGATCCCAAATCAGATCAACAGACAGCGCTGTAGTCGTTATATAGGTTATTCATCTACTCTACAACTAAACGGCTGGATCGAATGGAATGAATTTTTGTGTATACAGAACAACGTCTGTTGGGTCTGCTAGTTATGCTCATATGGATACTATTCTTTCTCGCAGGAACAACCCTTTACCTTTGATGATATCCGCAAGAAACTGCGGGCACATCCTCTTGGTGATACTCGTAGAAGCGGACATATCCGGGCTGCAGTTAATCTCCAAAAGCCAAGGCCTGAAATCTTCGCCAAGAATAAAATCGGCACCGTACATCTCGAACGTATTCTGTCTGCGATCCATCGTGTCCTGACTGGCCAGCATTGCGCAAACTATGCTCTCCTTCATGCCTGAAACAATAAATACAGGATGATTTATCTACGGGGGTCGTCCGGCGCTTCGGATGAAAACCTGGATAAACGACTTGTTCCCATTTGTCGCCCTTTCCTAGCTTCCTGAGATAGTCGCGGAAAGTTGGCGAATCCCACATGTTATCCTTCGGGAGCGCCTTATCCCTCTGTTCCATATTCGTGTACTTGCATTGTACCGCGTAATTGGTCAGATGCAGGGATTCGTGGAAGTTTTCCAAATTGTAATTCTGGCTGCTGAATCGCAGATAGCATTCTCTGGAAAGAATATAGGGTAATTGCAGCTTAAAATACGATCTGAGAAATTATTAAAGCAGAAAAGTTCTGAAATGAATCTTTGAAAACTCTCACAACGATGCTCTTATTGGAAAAATAGTTTTTTTGAAATATTAAAGTAAAGAATAATCCATTGAAATATTAACAGGATTTTGGACAAGTTTTTATTCTGATTATGCTATTAAAGCTGCTATTAAACCACTGAGCTCTTACGTCAGCGACTCAAAGATGATCTTGGAGTACCGAAACAAACTCAATGATGGAGGCAAGAAAAATAGATCTTTGTAATCTGGGTTTCCGGCCATTTGGGAATCGAAGGAAACGAAGAGAGCCAATACACTTGCCAAAGAGGGCACACGAATGTCACTCATTGACCCAGAACCTTTCTGTGGTGCAGGTAAATGTACCTATAAGAAGGAGTTTCTGGAGAAGGAGAAAGCGGAGAAGGAAAAACTCTGGCGGAATCTCCCAGGGATGGATCATTCCACTAAGTTCCTTCGGAACTTTGAAACAGCAAGATCCAAAAGATATCTGGATCTTGATAAGAAACAATTACACCTCCTCACTGGCTTCCTTACAGGACACTGTCGCCTCAGAAAGCACCTGTTGAGGATGGGATTATCGCACACTGACGAGTGTAGGTTTTGTGGGAGCAGGAAGAAACCGCCATTCACCTAGCCATGGAATGCTTTGCCATTGCGAGCCTAAGGAGAGAATGCCTTGGGCGAGAAACTTGTAAGAGTGAGGAACTAGCCCCGTTGAAGCCCTCACAGATATTAGATTTCATCAGATCTCTGGAACTAAAAGGCGAAATGTGAAGGGTGTGGTTAGAACAGGTCTGCAAGAAGACACAATAGACCTTGAGGTCGCAGTGAACTGTACCAACTTTTTAAACAATAACTATAACTACTAGACCTTGCAACTTTGAAGTTCCGTAGAAACTTTTCGGAATGATCTACTAATTCTCTTTCAGTTTCTTTCTCCTCCGAGTGCATTTGCCTATGTCACAGAAGGGTTCTGGGTGGTGTTTGTGCTCTCTTTCTGGCTACGTTAGCTCTTCGTTTCTTTAGTTTCCAGAGTGACCATTAACCCAGACTAAAGTGGCCTTGTTGTTCTTGCCTACTTCATTGCAATGTTAGCAATATTTCTCGAAAGATATCCAATATTTGAATAATTATTACAATATGAGCAAGCGCACAAAAGTTTCTGAAGTCACGTTTATAATTACAAACTCACTTTTTATCTTTACTTTGAAAATAAATATGGAATTTTAACTTAACTCTCGAATAATCGTTGGGGAATTATTCAAAAAACCTGAATTCAATTGATATTCAATAAAAAAGCTACTATCTGTGTCGAAATTAACTTTTAAAATATTTTTTTCACTCACTTATACATCCATATAGTCAGTGGCTGAGCATTTGTAACCAGGAACCACTGTCTGATATCAAATTTCGTATTATAAACGATCAGCGGTCTTTCTGAAACAAAGGTTTTTCCAAGAAATAATTTCTAAACATTTCTATGAAATCATATCAAATCATTCAAACCTAATACTAGGGACTATAATCTATGATGCTGCATACAGTATAGTCCGTTCACGAAAGTTTTAGCGCATAGTGGGCCTTTGTTTATTTATCTGAAGTTGGCAGTATTTGCCGTCATAACGTAAAATAAAGTCATGTTGCAAAATGTACCCGGCCTCATCCAACAAGCTTCTGAGTTATCAGAGAACTCTATGCAATATTGACAACATTGCGTATCAATCTGACAAGAAAATTAAAAACATAACCTAAAATTTCAATATACACAGTGGAATATGCCAAATTATCATAGCCAACCGACGGCTCAACCTTTCGTGAACGGATTATAGGTACCTATATTTTGAAAAACATAAAATAGTATAAAGGAAAACTATCAAACGACAATAAAGCATCAGAAATTGCTACTTTCAATAACAATATCCTTTGAAATGATCTTAACCTAGCCAAACCTGACAAATTCTTATTTTATAAAAATGAATTTTCAAAAACTGAATACAGTACAATATATGCAAAATCTTCAGGTTTCTTCAGCAATACAAACCTATATACTTCTGCACAACATACTTCAATTTCATATTCATTATCTTCTCAACCTCCTTCAGATACTTCACCAGTATAATACCCCTTCCTCTGCACTAAAACAAAACATAATATGCTATTATTTAATAAGCTTCACCGAAAATTCCTTAATACTTTGTTGCCTGGTTTGAGAATCCAAATATTTTTATAGCCATCCGTCTCGTATTCTGTCCAATATTTGGCAACGTCTTTCAAAAGAGTCTTCGCTTGCGCCAGTATAGTCAAAATTGGAGTATCTGGTAAGGTTTTGAACTTTTCTCCGTTGTGAACTATTGAGTAATAATCGTTGATAAAATTGGTCCATTCCTAAAAGTCGAAAACAACAACAAATGAATTAACTGTTTGGCTATATCATTTTTAAGAGAACTTCTTTCTGATTTTTAAAGATAGGATGATCACAAATCACAAATTAAAATTCAATTCATACTGTTTAATGCCGATTCGTAATACTGGAAATTTTATTTTTCTAGCAGATAGCTAATGGATACCCTAGACTTTTCGCGGTAGCTAACGGAGGAGGCACAGGGAAGGTATAGCTAACAGAGCAGATGCAAGTTCTTCCCACTATCTTGCGACTTCATCTCAGATAACTGAGCCAAATAGGAGCATATAATCTGGACTAAGCTATTGGATTCCTACATCTATCTCGATAGCTATCGGAGGTGACGCAAGAAAGCTAACGAAACATACGCATGTATAGTCCGTTGACGAAAGTTTGAGCCGTCGATTGTCCATGGAAATTTGGCATATTCCACTGTGTATACTGAAATTTTAGGTTATGTTGCTTATTTTCTTGTCAGATTGATACGCAATGTTGTCAATATTGCATAGAGTTCTCTGATAACTAGCAAGCTCGTCGGACGAGGCCGGGTGCATTCGGCAACGTAGACTTTATTTTACGTTATGACAGCAAATACTGCCAACTTCAGATAAATAAACAAAAACTCTCTATGCGCTCAAACTTTCGTGAACGGACTATATAGTCCGTTCACGAAAGGTTGAGCGCATAGTAGGCGTTTCTTTATTTATCTGAAGTTGGCGGTATTTGGTGACATAACGTAAAATAAAGTCAACGTTGCCGAACGTACCCGGTCTCATCCGATGAGATTGCGAGTTATCAGAGAACTCTATGCAATATTGACAACATTGCGTATTAATCTGACAAGAAAATAAAGAACATAACCTAAATTTTTATATACGCAGTGGAATATACCAAATTTCCATGGCCAACCGATGGCTCAACCTTTCGTGAACGGACTATAGAATTTCTTTGTAATTTTCAAGGATAGCACGATAACAAATTACAAGATGAAATTCAACTCGTTCTGTTCAATACCGATCCAAAGCACTGAATATTTTAAGTTCTCGTGACGCAGCTTTTAGATTCAGGAGAGCTATCTAAGCATATAAGCCGAATTGAAAGAGGAGGCAAAAGCTATTGCATATCCTAAACCTATCGCGATAGCTATCGGAGCTGACGCAAGATAGCTAACGGAACAGACGTTAATTTGTTCTCCGATCTTGCGTCACTTCCTGAGATAACTAAGCCGAATGGAAGAATGTAACCGAGACGCAGATACCTATTGGATATCCTAGCCCTATCGCGATAGCTATCAGAGCTGAAGCGAGATAGCTAACGAAGCAGATGCAAGATAACAGGCAGACGCAATAGAGCTTACGGGGTAGACACAAGTTTTTCCCCTATCTTGCGCTACCGTCTCAGATAACTAAGCCAAACGGGACGCAGATAGCCATTGGATACCCCAGACCTATCTCGATAGCTACCGAAAGTGACAAAGACATGTAGAGAAACTCGAAAACTCGTATAAGTATCTTGCTTCAGCGATGATAGCCATAGCGATAGGTCTTGAGTATCTAAAAGTTACCTGCGTCCATTTGGCGAAGATTTCTCAGGCACTTTGGATAAATTCTAACGAAGCGGCGCCTTTTTCATCAAATTTCATTCAAATCGAACATTAATGCCCGATTGCACCGTTCGTCTAAGCAACGTTTAAGCCCTGAAATGACGTTTCATCAATGGAATAAACGTCACTTAAGGGCTTAAACGTTGCTTAGACGAACGGTGCAATCGGGCATAAGTATCGAAAATATAAAGAAAAATATAAATAGAAATCAACTCAAAAACTGTTAGACCTAATGAATCAAACCAAACAACCCAGCTTAGATATTCAGATTTCACATCTAACCTGCAGTTTTCGGTTTCCAGTTCATTCTATTCTGAAGTTAAAGAATTTATGGACGATCAACAGGGCTCCCAAAAAGTCCTGCCTCGTTCTCTGAGCATATTTTAATTTTCTAGAGTTGCCTCACCTGTTGTGTAACCCTGGTAAAATCCCTGTCGATATCCAGATGTTTCTGACTCGCGATATACTCCAAACACCTATCCATAGCGAATTTCAAGGAAGAAACAGGTACTTTTCCATCTGAAATCTCCACGCTGTACTTGAATTTTGTGGTGTCGAAAGTTTGCACGACGTATTTCAATAGACTTATTGCAGCTGTCATCCTGTAGTTCTCGACGAAATGGTTAAAATGTTCCGGGAAACCTTCTCAAAAAACTTCTATAAGAAATCGATGGTTAACAGAACTTAAGAGGTTCATACCTAGTACGAAGCATCTCGGGAAATTAACTGTTGCCACGTCTGGCTCGGTGAACCAATAGTAGTTCTGCAAGAGCAGCGCCAGTCCTTCTTTGGAAGCAAATAGGGATCTACTGAATCTGTTCAATATTCGGTTGGGATTGCCTCGTTGCTTTTGGTCGAATTGGTCCCTCTTAACGCTCCAGAAGAAGTTTGCCTCAACCCTTTGAAGTAGCCTTCCTATGATCTGGAACATGGAAGAGAAATTGAAAACCAAACTCAAGATTTTCATTCAAAAAGAAACAAGGATTGTACCAAGGGCCCACTGGGGTTACAACATCTATCCTCTTCTGATCGCAGGGGATACTCCGGCCAGAACATTTACATATGTTGCGACAGTCAGTGCAGGAAAGCTCTGCGTGGGCTGAGCTCTGATAACTTTTTGAAAGTAATCTGGTATCCGGCTCATGCGGATATACCTGGTAACGTCAAGGCAGATGAACTGGCTAGGCGGGGAGCCAGATTAGCATTTGTTGGTCCGGAGCCTGCGCTGCCAATCAGTCGCACATCTGTCAGAAGCTTCTTCAGGAGCTAGCTGAACAGGGAATTCTCCTCGGAATGGAGCGCGAGAGTGGGCCTAAGGTGATCGAGGATTCTCATTGAGAGACCGTCCTCGCGACCTGGGGCTCGATTCTTGAACTTCGTAGAGATGACAACTCTCGTTCGAATATTCCTATACGAGATGTCATCTCACTTCTCTCACGCATAATTCGAATAATTTCAGTCACACTCCACACTAGACACAGAATAGTTGCTCCCTTTGTCTAAGGTTGCTCCATTCTGTGATTCTCTCCTATGGAAATAGTCATCTCTCTTACCAGTTAGTAGTAGAGAACTCGTTCTCGGTCGGGAGAGAATTCGAGAATACAGATTCTCTCGGTCACTGAGAGAGAAATGCAATTCTCGCATGAGAGATTTTTCAAGAATCGGGCCCCAGAGGTCAATAGACTTCTGTTGCTGGAGAGGAAACAACTCGGTCTGGTGACTGGTGCATTGACTGGTCACCTGTTTAACAAACATTTGAAGAGAATGGGATTAACGAGCTGCTCCCTATGCCGGTGGTGCAGGAGCACTGATGAAACGGTTGAGCATATTTTGTTCAACTGTGGCAACCTAACTGAGTTAAGGTCAACACACCTAGGAATGCCAACACCTGCTATTCCTATGGTGAAAGGGACCACTCCTGACAGACTCGAGACATTTCTGTCTTTGTGTCTGAGGAGCTGAGTCTCTATAGAACGATGCGGGTGAACAATGGGCCACTAGGCCTCAGTTCGGCCGGAAGGCACCGCGCGAAGAAGAAGAAGATTATCTTCAGATAAGCACCTATTTCAATTTCATCTGTTCTTCTGTTAAAACCGATTAAGCAATTTCGAGTGAAGTGTGTGAGACTCGAACAGCTAAGTGATAACCACAAAGCCGATGCAGGAAAGGTTAATCATCCCTTTCCTTATCCTCAACCACGTTCTGTTATCAGATTGGAAGTGAAAACACATAAACTCTCGAGGTCGGTGCACACAAATATTCATTCTGTAAATTGCTTAATCTTGTAACTGTCGTCTGAAATTGGTTATAGTCATTTGCAATCATTTAATATGGAAAACAAATATGATAATTTTCATAGAACCGGGTCTTACCAGTTTTTCACATTTCTCGGAATACGCCGAAGGGCTTTCCCAATCCTGTTTAATGGGCATATTTCCCATGAGTTCGTCAGAGCTGGTGAAAGAAATACCACGAATTCGAGCACAAACGTTGGTCTTGTCCTTGTCCGGCACTTCTACCTTTTCCAGCCAATCACGTTTGAGCAGCTGTTGTCTTATAACGTTCCAGTTTCCTCGAAATATACACAGTTGAATTATTTTTCTGTTTTATTTGCATACTTTTCAGTTTAAATACTTAAATTATTCTACCACAAAACAAAGTCTATATGAACAAAGGTCCGAGAAAGCTTCGTTACGGAGCTACATGGTGTTGAAATGTCCAAAAAAATTGGTTTTTTCTTCATAACTCCTTTTTGAGATATTCAGTACAAATTTGGAATGCGATCTATTTTCAACAGGTAATATCGGTGCATATTCTGAATCTTAACTAGAATCTACAGGGTGTTTTCCTTCCCAGAGCCATGTTTCCTTTTACCCTCTCAAACTTTTTGCGGAACGCCACTGATCAGCATGAAATCAATTTTTGATATCTACCTCCAATTTAGAAAATTTTTTTGACTCATGTAATTTTTTCGTATCTCTAACCGTTTTCAAGTGAAAAAATATTGAACGATTGTATGTTATTCGCTAAATAAAAAAATGATAGAAATACTCGATATATGTATGTCCAAAATTTCCTTTTATTTTGATAGCTCGTCGTCTGAGACTCAACTCATTAGATTATTCAATATCAACATAAAATCATTCAATAATTTTTTACTCGAAAACGGTTAGAGATACGAAAAAATTACAGCAGTCAAAAAAGTTTTCAAATTGAACGAAGATATCAAACATTGATTTTACGCTGATCAGTGGCGTACTGCAAAAAAGTTTGAGAGGGAAAAAGGAGACATGGTTTCGGAAAATAAAACACCCTGTAGATTCTAGTTAAGATTCAGGACGTGAAATGATGGAGACTGTTGAAAATAGCTCCAATTCCAATTTCCAATTTTTTTGGAAATTTCAACACCCTGTAGCTGTAACGAAACTTTTACGGATCCATGAATATATAAACTTTTTTCTTAAAATTACTTGTAGATTCACTTCCTCAAGTTGTGACATACTATTAGGCAAGGTGCAAAATGACTCGCAGCTTCGTGAGGTGACGCAGCGTGAGTCACGGCGGAATTTTAAGGAGGCGAGCTGCGAACGCGGGAACCACGCAAATACGATCGCAGTACTTGCTGGTGATATAACGCAGTTGGTTACAGGCTCAAAACGGAAATATCTACTGTTCTTTTGTTTGACTTAAATTCTGAATCTGATTTGGGAGATGAGTTCGTGTCCGAAATGATATTTTTTACCTCTCAACTGACTAAAAGGAAGGCATCGAGAAGTTTATACTTAAAAAGAGGAAAAAGTCACGGAGAAGTTGCTTTAATAAGAGAATTCAACGACGGACAATTTGAAAATTATTTTCGGCTGAAACGTAACCAATTCAGTTTTTAGTTTTGTCCTCATATAGTCTACATGGCTTGTATCGTACAAACTTGGGGAATTCGCACTCTGTATACCACAAAAAATTGTGACCACGTGAAAGGAGTTGAGAGTCCTTAAAAAACTCGTTATATACCCTGATGACTCACATTCAACCTAAAATTTCATATTTCTAGTTTTCTTAACAGACCCTCAAAGACTCAAAATTCGATTTCGAAATATTTCTTGCTATACGATAGTGGCCATTATATCCTATCAGCTGAACTATATATAGTCATTGAGCTTAATAATATATTTTTAAACTCAATGATATAGTAAAACATTAAAATGTTGTACTTTAGATAACATAACTGTAAAAAAAGTCTACATAATATAACATAACTGATATTCCTGATCTCGTACAAAGTGAATGAATGCATTCTGATCATATTGACCTAGCCCGGAAATATCAGTATGATTACCATATTGAATGCAGCTTCTCATCAAATAGCCTATTCGTTTTGAGATATTTGGTGCTCCTGAGTAACTCAAAAGCTCGAAATACGCTTGCCATTGGTTGCGCACAAGCACTGGAACAGCTCAGGAGCACGAAACTTTTCAAACGAAAACGAATACTATAAATATGAGAAGAGAGAACTAAGGCAAATTGTCCTTTTCAATAAATTCAGATACACCATAAAGAGTCCCTAACAATCTTATCTATCCATAGACGCTTTGCTCTTACCTCTAATCGTGAAAACTTTCCCGCTTGCAGCAGCATTCTCAACAATTTTCTTCATTTGCCCCAACCTCTCTGAAGAAATGACCCCTTTGTACTTGCTTCCAACGCAGCTACTGGACCTTTTGATGCAGTTATGAATGGTCAACTGGATGTCAGAAGTAACCGCTCTGCAAGGAACTGGTGGAGCGCTTGAAACCACTTGAGAACCCTTCTTCTTCATAACGACGCCATTTTCTTCGCTATTCTTACTTTCCTTCTCTTCCCCAGAAGTTCCATCTGAAGGAACGGTCTTGTTCAAAGGGAGCTGCATGTTTCTTCAATTCAAAAATACTGATGACACCATTCACTGGATCTTTTGAAGTTTCAAATTGACAGATTTGGAGGTTTTAAAAATACGGAATTTTCCTAAGGTGAATAGAGGATATGGTGGGGCAAGTCTTCATCATATACTTCAACTGCGGTTTTTGTCTCATCCGTACTGAAAATTTTTCAAAAAGTATTTCGGTAAAAAATATATTGGAATGAGCAGGGGAAGGAATACCTCTTAAATGTCCTGAATGCTAGGAGCCAACTTGAACAAAATTTGAATTTTGGAATAGCAACAACCATAGATTATAGAGTATACTATATAATCTTTGGCAACAACCATAGACCAACTAAACGGAGTTTGTCTATGGCAACAACGCTAGGAAACACTCTTAATAAAAATGATTCTGATCGAAGACTTGAAAATTGTGGCAAGACCTGAAGTGTAGTCTAGAGCTTTTGAGCGCTTATTCATATTGAAAAATTTTAAAAAGCACTGACGTGAAGTCTGAATATTCAAACGATAAATTCCAATTTGAATATCCTGGGGGGGGCTATTGGTGTAATTATAAGACTTGTCTAAGGTTTCATTCTATTCATTCATGAGTTCATCTTTCCTTTCCAAATCTATAACTTGCCCTTTCAAAAGTTATTATACATGCCATTGTCCCAAGACTGTTCTCGTTCTGTTCGAGAGTTTTACCACTCACAGACAAAATACTTTTTTATTTCTAATGACACGTTCCTCACGGAATTTTGCAGAATTTTGCGCGTCTTTATTCTCCTCCAAAATAAAACATTTAGAAAAGCTGCACCCCTAGAGCTTCACAAGTATCTCTTAAAAACTCATGAAAATAAATTTTATTTCATCCCACACTACCACCAATTCATTAAATCTTCGAAAATCCATACTAATATTCTAAATGCGAAAGTAACTCTGTCTGTCTGTTACTCATCTTTCACGCCTAAAAGGCTGAACGGATTTTGATGAAATTTGGTATGGTGATAGATGATACCTAGAAATGGTCATAGGCTAATAATAATCACGCCATCGTTCTTAGGGGGTAGGCATAGGCAGATAATAATTCAGTTAGTGATATTTAGTCGTTTTTGTTGGGACTTTTTGCTCTTTTCACGTCTAAACGGCTGACAGATTTTGATGAAATTTAGTAAGGTAATAGATGGTTACCTAAAAACGGATATAAGATCAAAAGTATTACGTCATCGTACTTAGGGGGTAGGAAGTAGGCAAAATCTGAAATTGAGTTAGTGATTTTTTTTATGGTTTTTGCTGGAGTTTTGCTCTATCATGCCTAAACGGCTGAACGGGATTTTGATGAAATTTAGTTTAGGTGATAGATAGTAACCTAGAAAAGGATATGGGCTATAATAATATTCATGCTATCGTACTTAAGCGTAGGCAGTAGGCAGAAAACTAATTAGTTAGTGATTTTTAATCGTTTGTTTTAAAAGTTTTACCTCATTCGCTCCTTAACGTCTGAACGGATTTTTAAAGACTTGGTTTATATAAAGATAGATCCTAGGCACGGACACGGCTACTTTTTACGGCGGGAAAATACCTCATTCCCGTGGAAATCTAGCGTGATCGTGTCAAGAAGCGCATGACGCCATAGCTACTGAATGATTTGGATGTTTTTTTTTAACTGAGTGTTACTAAGACTTCAAGTTAGTATTTGATCACTTTTCTAACTTAGAGGGTCGGTAGGCGGACGAAGTCGCGGGTAAAAGCTAGTTTTAAATAAATTTAATTCTTCTACAAAATCATATCAACTACTTTCCTATATTCCAGATAATAAGGTTCCACGATTAATATCACGTAAACCATTTTGGTCCAATTATTTTCTGACCTCGAATGAAAGCGATAAAGCAATTTGGCAATGCGAGTGAACACATGTACCTAATTTCAACCAAAGATTGATAACTGATCACTCCAATAAGTTCCTGGATTTGATCTTCCAAGGAAAATTTGGACTGTTTTAATCGTATAGAAACAGGTCATGGCGTTGTAATAGCATGCTTTTCAAGTAGAATTCAGTTGAGGGTGCTAGTTGCGATGCGGAGAGAAACAAAGGAGACTATGAACATCTGATAACTAATTATCCAATATTTAAATTTCAGGATGGCTTAAGGGCTCTACATGAAGTTACAGAATCGTTTTTGAATTGGGTTGTTAATTTTAGATAAATCGATTTAATAGGATTTCAATAATTTTATTTTTCTGTTCCTTTTTTCTGCTTCGAGTTTTTCGTTCCAAATTCAGAATTCCGAAGGCATCTTGAAGAGGGTTATCGGTTGGACTAAATAAAAAAGAAATCGTTCAATATTAGAATAGTTTTTAAGTGTTATTTTTGTTGGAACGGCGAGACAGGGTTTTTTCTACTGGGGTTTTTCCCTGAGCTCTGGTATCATGCGAAAAAATAGTATGGTACCCCGTTTTGCACTAACGTCAGTTAGGGATTTTTGTTTTATGCATTGTATTACTTTATTATTTCTATTTTGATTTTTTGATCTTGGCAAGTGAGCTAGCAGTGTTTATTCTTCACCCAGAAAAAGATAATGAGTTTTCATTTCATACAAACTGCAGTTTCCAAAGAAATGTAATATACTGTTTTTACTTACTTATGTCTCGGCTCATTTTCTTGATGGAAAATGGTAAAATTGAATTCCCCCCATTTGGAGGAATTTTTCGACCAGCATCAGTCACCTGATATCACAGAGGAAACACACCGGCGTTGCAAATGAATTCAACAGTCTATATGAAGAAACCTATCAGTTCATCAGTTTCATGTTAACCCAGATTCGGGATTTGGAACTTCGTGCCTTGTACTTGCATCACTAGAGGAAATGCAACCTGATCAAAATAATAAATGTTATCCATTCAGCTATAAATTCCTTCGGAAGTTCTATAAATACCCCTTTTCAATTTCAGTAGCTATCGACTTTCCCTGAAGAGTGGCCCATTCCAAAGCGAAAAGCGGGATGTGATTTCGACTTTTTGGAATTCAAGGTTTTACAGGAAAAATAAGAGGTTAAGGGTTAAGGTCAAGAAACGTGTGGAAGAAAAGAGTAAAGCAATAGGTTTGTAGTCAGAAACTAAGCGATACAAGTGAAAAATTAATTAATATACTAACTGAGGATACTGCAACACCTAGAAGAAGCTGTTTACATTTTTTTTTTTTGATAAAATACAGCAAAAAGTGAATGATTAAAATTAGGCGAATAAATCGTGAAGTCTTCTTCATGTAAACATTTATTGCTACTTAAAATATGGAATGAACATCTAATATACAGGGTGTTCCTAAATTGAACGTACAAATGAAAAGGGGAGATTCCTTAAGTGAGTTCAAGAAAAAAAGTCCCATAAACATGGGGTCGCAAACGTTTCGTTTTCGAGATACAGGGTGTTAAAGTTTTAATCAAAAACATGTGTTGATTATACGAGTTTATCGAATCTTTATGAATCATCGCTACAGATCAGGAAGATTTCCATAAAAACTGAGACTGAATTCACGAGATTTCGAGAGAATCGTTCAAAATTTTTTCTCTCAAATCGTTGGTAGATACGACAAACCTACATGAGACCGAAAAGTTTAGTATAAAAGAACAAAGCTTCTTTTACATTTTTTCAAATTAACAGTTGCTCACCAAAAAAAGTTCTGCAGAAGAACAGGTGGGCAGTGTTCCAGAAAAAATATCACCCTGTAGATCTTCTATCAAAATTGCCATGTCACGTGGTGAGAACTCTCAATGTAATATCTATGCCAATTTCAGTTGAATATCTTGTGAGTGTAGATACTATGAGAAAAACTTAACTTCAACACTCTGTATCTCGAAAACGAAACGTTTGAGACCCAGGTTTTATGGACCTTTTTTTTCTTAAACTCACTTAAGGAATCTCCCCTTTTCGTTTGTACGTTCAATTTAGGAACACCCTGTACTTACTGACGAAGATATTGCAACACCTAGAAGGAGCTCTTTATATTTTTTTTGATAAAACATAGCAAGAAGTGAATGATTAAAATCTCGTGGGAAAATCTTGAAGTTTTCTTTATGTAAACATTTATTGCTACTAAATATTGAATGAAAATTTCATCTACGAACGTCCCTAGTTATGTAATGATCAAGAAAGTAAGCACTGAGAAAAACTTCAGGACATTGCTAAGTGAAAGAGAGGAATGGGAACGGTAATACGTCGACCTTAACCTCAAAGAAAATACCGTAAAATGGTATACAGATGTTCCAAAACCTCTACAGGAGCTGGCGCTGGGATATACGGGCCAAGTACCAAGTGTGCACTATCGCTAGGCTCCTGTAGAGCACCTTTCAAGCGGAAATCTTAGCTTTTGAAAGATGTCTAGATATAAATCTGGAAAGAAACTATCAGAAGTGCGATATAGCCATACACTCAGATAGTCAAGCTGCTATTAGAGCACTGAGCTCCTACGTCATCGACTCTAAAATGATCTGGAGGTGCCGTAACAACTCAATGAGATAGGGAAGAAAAATAAGGTCTTTTTAATCTGGGTTCCCGGCCATTCGGGAATCAAAAGAAACGAAGAGGCCAATACACTTGCTAAAGAGGGCGCACGAATGTCACTCATTGGTCCAGAACCCTTCTGTGGTATAGGTAAATGTACCTATGTTTCTGGAGAAGGAGAAAGCCGAGAGGAGAAAACTCTGACGGAATCTACCAGGGATGGATCATTCCACTAAGTTCCTTCGGAACTTTGAGACAGCGGGATCCAGAAGATATCTGGATCTCGGTAAGAAACAATTACACCTCCTCACTGGCTTTCTTACAGGACACTGTCGACTCAGGAGGCACCTGTTGAGGATGGGATTGTCGGACACTGACGAGCGTAGGTTCTGTGGGGAGGAGGAAGAAACCCCCATTCACCTAGTCACGGAATGTTTTGGCATTGCGAGCCTTAGAAGAGAATGCCTTGGGCGAGACACTTGTAAGAGTGAGTAACCAGTCTCGTTGAAGCCTTCACAGATATTGGATTTCATCAGATCTCTGGAACTAAAAGGCGAGCTGTGAGGGTATGTTACGAACAGCTCTGTAAGGGGCACAATAGACCTTGAGGTCTCAGTGAACTGTAACCCCATTTTAAACAAAACTAAATATTGGAGTAGGTTTTGCAATTTTTTTAATTTTTCAACAAACCAGCTGTTTGAAGAGATTCCAAGTCGATGTTTAGTTGTTGTTGCAATGCCTAAAACACGTGCATGCAGAATTTATTGCCAGCTAAGTGAATTTGAAAGAGGTCCAATTATTGGTCTACGAGAGACAGGGTTGCCATTTCGAGAAATCGCTAACCGTACGAACAGAAATCCAACTACTGTTATCAGATGTTGTCAAACATGGTTTGATAATGCCCAAAATCCAAGAAGAGTAGGCACCGAACGCCGAAGGGGCACAAATGAAGTTCAAGATCGACGTCTAAGACTTAAAGCTAATAGAGACCGATTTGCGACAACTCCATCTTTGGCTGATGAGTGGTTAGGTTAGGTTTATTCGAAGTAACATGACAGCGCTGCGTTACCCTAAAGAAATAGTGGGAGCCATACCTTAACCGGCTCGAAAATCCAATATTTCAGCAAGATAAAGCTCGACCTCATATTGCCAGAGTTAGTTTAAACTTTTTTGGAGCGACCCATGTTAATCTTTAGCCATGACCACCCAAATCCCCCCAATGAAAAGAATAAATCTAAGGATCAAAAATAATGTAACAAAACCAAGTTGATATAATTTTTATTACAATTAACTTACTCCATATCTGTACACAAAATGGTTTCTCCTTAATAATATTACTGTACAAAAATTCCCTATATTTACGATACATAATTTGTACCTCAAACAAGTTCATATTCTAAAATATCGAGTAACTCTCAAAAAATTACGTTATTAATTCCTGAATTCAATTAAATTTCGCAATATCTGAAAGAGCACTTACACTTCTATAACGCAGATTTGAAACCAAAAGATAACTTTGGCCTCGAATTATTCTTGCCCAAGATTTTCTTTTGCTCTTCTTTAATCCGTTTTTCATGTTCCTTTCGAAGTCTTTGTCTCTCTTCGTCCATTTTCCGTTGCTCTTCAACCATGGCCAACCTCTCTTCAGCCTATAGAAAAATATCATCAACAAACTCATCTATATCGTGAAGGTGAGGTCAATAATGTGGAAGATGTGAGAAATTACATTGAAAGAGCTGATATACAGGGTGGACGGACGATTGATGTCCAAAAGAAAAAAACAGGTTTCTCGTCTCATGGGGTATTCGAATCACCCCCATGTATGTTATGCGATTTTTCACGGTTTCCGAGTTATGATTTTTTTATGAACTTTTGAGAATTTTCAACTTGACCATATTAAAAAAAAAGTACAAGAGTTTCAGCATTTTCTATCATAACTTGATCAGAAAAATCTTGAAATGGCAAAAAATAATTTTTGAGTAAACGTCTAGTTCTTTGATTTTTTCCACCTCGCTGACTTTGAAGGCTAATTCTAGCAAAAGTGGACTGTTGAGTACCATTTTTTATTAATGATTCTGAAAGCTGGGTGTTGAGCGCAGTTTTTAAGCCTACTGAGAAACCATGAAGTAGCCTGTTTACATTTCTAATTTAAATTTGAAAATTTAGATCATGAACCAAAATACGTAATTTCTTCACTTGAGACCAACATTTCTATAATTTTATCAAATTTACGATGCTGGTTAATTTATGTATAAAAGTACATTTCATGGCGATTTATTTACAAAAAAAATATATCAGAAAACTCTTGTACTTTTTTTTAATATCTTTTTTAATATGGTCAAGTTGAAAATTCTCAAAAGTTCATAAAAAAAATTCGTAACTCGGAAATCGTGAAAAATCGCATAACATACATGGGGGTGATTCGAATACCCCATGAGACGAGGGACCTGTTTTTTTTTTTGGACGTCAATCGTCGGGCCACCCTGTATGACATTAAACAAAGGAAGCTCTGATCAATTTCGGAAGTGAGTTTTCAAAATTCTTCTACTCAGATGACATTTTTCTCTTAGACTTTAGTATTTTTTTTTACTGATCTTCTTGTTCAAAAAAAGAGCTGGGATAAGATTTTAAAGTACTCTCACCAATTTCTTTTGTGCTTCTTCTATTTTTCTTTGATTCTCCTCTAGTATTTTTTCAACCATTGCTTGTTTCTGCTTTCTTTCCCTCCTATAAGAATAAATCAAATTAATAATTTTCTTCATCCCTTTTTGTGCCCTATCTAGCTCTCACACAGTTTTCCTCATTCATCAACTATTCTTTTATTACTGTTGAATTTAATTACATATTCATTATTTTAATAATTAAATTTCTCACAGATATTTCAAGAAATGCTGTACCTGTGATAAAGCTAAAGAAATGTGAAATAATATTTATTTTTATTGAAAATATGTAGAAATTGAGATTACAGGTACAACATTCTGTGAACAAAGTAATAACAACAATAAAAAGAAATCATATTGGTTACTTAGATACACTCACCGCAAAAAAAAATCGGCCACTCAAAATTTTTCTGAGGTTCATTGTCCAAGAACTTTCGTAATTTTTCGTGAATTTCAATTTTTTCTATGCCAAATTGTAGATACATTCTTCGGTATTAGAAAAAATTCCAGAAAAGCTTTCCAAAAATATTGATAGCATATTTATGCAGAGTGAAACAAACCATGTATTTGTCTCTCAATTTCTCAACACCCTGTGGAACAGTGCGGAAAATTTGTTGAGTTTGCGATCAGTTTATTACAAAGACCATTTTTTGCTATCTTTCACCTTGATATCATGATTTCTTTTGAAAT
>CM024247.1:205991-247883 GCA_013421045.1 Propylea japonica
CGGTTCATAACGTCATGGATAAGTATATTATAATTCATCTCTCATTTCTGAAAGCCCTCCAGTTCTGATATCTATTTAGATTCTAAAAATTTGACGACAACATGCATAGCGGAGGCAGCTCAACATATGGAAGGCACAATAGACCATAAGATAGCAACGATGGTTCCAGTGCACAAGCATCAATTGAATCTTGAAATATATCTATTGATGTGTTCAAGTAACATCAGTTACAAAATGGCGAATGCGCAGCCTATTGAAAAATGGCACTTGCGGGGCGAACTAAACGATAGATTTTATTAATTTTCTCAATATTCTGTCACTATATGAAAACGAGGTTAATAGGAAATAACATAATAATCATCAGCTAAAGAAACATATAGTAATGAAGGAAATGTCATTCAAAACGAGAAATGAAAAGGATGAATGTTCTAAATAAGAACGTATGAAATAAACGACGTATCTAATGATGAAGAACCGCTGAGACCACTCATGAAAGCATTATTCGAATAACATATTAATCATTTTACAGAGCGCAATGATAAAACATTAATGAGGAGATTGAATAGAAGTTCAACCAACCCAGTCCTAGTCCATTTCCTCCGTAATATCTTCATTTGCGATTCGATACACTCAGCTTCTCGATATATCACGAAATAATTATGAATCTCTAGGCGTTTATATCGGCTGCAATTGCAGCGAGATAGATTTTTGAGAAAAGTAATCGCGACTTGGTGAACATGAGGCGATTTTTTTGCATGAAACAATTATTTGCGTTATGATCATCAGCAGGAATTTTATTTATTTTTCTCAATATTCCGACGATTTTCGATTCTTACGACAGATTTTGGGACTACATGAAAACGACGTTAATGAGAAATAACATAAGAGTAATTAGGTAAAAAACATACAGAAATAAAGGGAATGTCATTCAAAAAGAGAATTGAAAAGGACGAATGTTCTTTTAGTTTAGTTTAGTTCAAAAAGGGGTTACAGTTCACTGCGACCTCAAGGTCTATTGTGCCCCCTCACAGAGCTGTTCGGACCATACCTTCACAGCTCGCCTTCCAGTTCCATAGATCTGATAAAATCTAATACCAGTGAAGGCTTCAACGAGGGTAGTTCCTCACTCTTAAAAGTGTCTCGCCTAAGGCATTCTCTCCTTAGGCTCGCAATGCAAAAGTATTCCGTGACTAGGTGAATGGGGGTTTCTTCCTCTTCCCACAGAACCTACACTTGTCAGTGTCCGACAATCCCATCCTCAACGGGTGCCTCCTGATGCGACAGTGTCCTGTAAGAAAGCCAGTGAGGAGGTGTAATTGTTTTACTGAGATCCAGATATCTTTTGGATCTTACTGTTTCAGAGTTCCGAAGGATCTCAGTGGAATGATCCATCCCTGGGGATTCCGCCAGTTTTTCCCTCTCGGCTGTCTCCTCCAGAAACTCCTTTTTATAGGTACATTTACATATACCACAGAAGGGTTCTGAGCCAATGAGTAACATTCGTGTGCCCTCTTTGGCAAGTTTATTGGCCTCTTCGTTTCCTTTGATTCCCGAATAGCCGGAAACCCAGTTTGAAAAGACCTTATTTTTCTTGCCTACCTCATTGAGTTTGTTCCGGCACTCCAAGATTATTTTTGAGTCGATGACGTAGGAGCTCAGTGTTTTAATAGCAGCTTGACTATCTGAGTGTATGGCTATATTGCACTTCTGATAGTTTTCTTTCTAGATTTATATCTAGACATAAATGTTCTACATAAAACGTATGAAATGAACGACGTATCTAATAACGAAGAACCGCTGAGAACCAATCATGAAGGACCATTCGAATAAAACATATTAATCATTTTACACAGAGCTATGAGAAAAAAATCGAACGAGGGGAATAAATAGAAGCTGAAGTAACCCAGTCCTCGTCCATTTCCTCCGTAATATCTTCATTTGCGATTCGACACACTCAGCTTCTCTATATATCACGAAATAATGATGAATCTCTCTCTTGGCCTTTATATACGTTGCGTTTGCAGAGAGTTGAATTTTATGAAAAAATAACCGCGACTTGGTGAACACAAGGCGACTTTACTGCATGGAACAGTTATTTTCGTTCTGCAGTCGTTGAAACTTAATGGGTGTTATTAAGGTGTTATGTATTTTTTACATGTCCCACTGAAGAAAGATATGTCCTCGGGAGCATATGGCGGGCGGAATTCATCATTGACCATGAGGTTTGTACGAGGATGTCCGTTATTAATATCTTCAGCAATTGCATAAGTGACATAGGTCGAAACTATATAATTAATTTACCTATAATCATTACGCGTTTATGGGCATTTAAGAGCTCTCAAGATATTTAAAACAATGTCAAGAAATCCTCTGAATACCTCTCTTTGGGAATATGTTGGAAACTTTCTTTTCAGGAGGTGCAATTTCTGGAGTTTTACACCAACTTTTTCACAGAAAAGGTGATCGATATCCAGATAAACAGACAAAATTAAGAAAGCCCTGAGCAGGTGCTTTTGCGCCCTCGTTTCATAAGTGAAGCCATGTTGCTATTACCTCAAAATTTTGTATAGGACTTGAGATTTATACTAAATATGTAATGCAAAGTCTCAGACCGAAAAAATTTACTGGATATCATTCAAGAATTATTCACAAAATAAATTTTACTTGAATCGGATCTTCTTTCCAATATTCCAATTGAATTTCTATGATTCTGTTGACACTATAACGTTCGCATATGGCCGCAAAATTTCGATTGGTTCGTTTTGTTGAGATCAATAACCGTCTGATAGTCAATGATGAACATAAATTCTTAGTTGCCTAACAAATGAACAATGCCTTTCACTTGAAACCTTATTTCCATATCTCTATTGGTTTAAGAGCAAAAAGGAACATAGACCATTTTCAAGAGAAATTTAAGCACCATTTGCGGAAAAAAGTTATAAAGCAAACTGTCAATTTCGAAGACATTTAGAGTAGAGGTTTTATTTTTTATGAAAGAACTGCACCGAGTACTTAGTTTATTAATTCGAAGAAAGGAGAATAGGTGAAATCATAACAATTCAATCATAGTCAATTGAGAGATCGTTTGAAATGATTGGAACCAAATCATTTTACCGAAGAGAGTTCGAACATTTTTTGGTGGATCATATCTGGTTTCATTGCATTTCTAATTCGGGTTACCAAAGGATATCATAAATATACCGTTATGACATTTAGAGCGAAATCCTCATACATTTTTTTGTCGGTAATAATATATTTTCAGGAACAAGCAACTATTCAATTCAGAAATACGAAACTTCAGCTTTAACCAACAGCCTAACCTTAACTCTTTTCACAGCTTATAACTAACTGCCATGATGAGGACTAGCCACATCTTCACCAGACTCAATACAACGCATGGAGGCTCGCCTCGTCAAATCCTCAACGTTGCTGTTTTTCCTCTCCCCTTGTCAGTGTGGTCACTTTTCGTACGATCCTCGTAGTTATCCTCCTGGTTCCATCTTCATTACGCCTGCTGGTCTTCGTGGATTCGATAGAGCTTCCCAATACCTCGGTGGACAGATGTTTCTTGGTGTATATTGCGTGTAAACTTTCCACGTTGCTCGGGTTGGCCACACTGATCGCAGGTGGGCCCAGGAGTGTGCCAGGCGGATTACCGGAGGTGCCCTGCACGAACAGGCGTTTGGAGGCACCGCCTGAAGATGTACCATCTTTGACGAAACGATACATGGACATTTGAGTGTTAATTAGCGGTTTCGTATCGGAGGAGTGTTCGTAAACGCTGTAGATATGGAGTATAGTGTGTTTATTGAGCTTGAAGTGATACTTCGTTACCTTTATGAAATCAAGGGATTTGGGTTTGGCTTGACTTTCAATATTATGTTCATATAAACCTCGAGTTTCGCAAGGTTGGCAATCGTGAAATGTCAAAATAATAGATAATTCGACGAGACCCTTCAATTTTTACATACATAGATATGTTGAGGTCTTTTTCGAACCTTTGCAAATAATTACAGAAAGCAAAAATGAAGTATCATGAAAATTCGTGAAAATACCTCATTCTGATGATAACTATCATGATTCTAAATCAACTAATCTATCATTTTCAACCTATGTATTTAAATATTTTATTAAGGTAAAATTCTCATTCGATGCAATACTAAAATAATGATGAATTTTATTTCAGAAATGATGCGAAACGATAAATTTAGAATTGAAATTCGATAAAAAAAGGGAGCAAAATAATTATCTGAATTTTTATTTCAGATGAATTTGAATAACATAAAATTATTGGGTTCGTAAATGAAGACATAAAACTGGTATGATACGTACTTATGTATATAGTTAACCTATCATTATCTGAGGAAAATAACGATTGAAGATATTAATACTGCAGTCAATTATGAGTTTTCACAACTTGATGACTCACATTTAAAAAAACAGTGTACTGTCACAAAATCTTCCAAAATATCGAATCCACATTCATAATGTGAAATGCACCCGGAAGAAAGTAAGTTAATTTTATGTTAGATGTTGTCACGAAGAACGAAAACGTATGACGAGTTCAAGTTCATTTGTTAATGGAGTACTTCATTGGTTTTTGCTTTCACTTTTGTTTGGAAAACATGTTCAGAGGTCCTAAATGATCCCTATCAACAAAAAAATTTTGATCATTTCTTGATAGAGCAGCGATTTTGACATATTACTGTAGGACGATTTCAACCTTGAAATAACCAAAAGGATATTCGAACGTTCACATTCAGATGGTACAGGGTGCAACAGAAATCCTTCCATAGTGCATTAAATTTGGTAAAAGTGAAACAAAAATTGACCAGGGGCCTGTTGCACCAAATACTTTGCAACTTTTCACTTTGCACTTTTCAATTGAGTTCATTGCACTAAACACATTCATAATTGAAAAGTGCAATGTGAAAAGTCAAGTGCAAAGTTAGAATCACTTCGCAGAAATAAAATATTGGGAGAAATGATGTGCAATATAATTAATTTTCACTTTTAAAATTTGTCAGAATGCAAAGTGCAAAGTTGCAAAGTATTTTGGTGCAATAGGCCCCAGGTTCAAGATTTTGTTGCCAAATATTTTTCTTTTGAGAAAATGAAATTGTTCTTTAGTTATGACGAGCACTGTATATATCGAATCAAACTTGAATGAATAAATTATTTTGCTAATAATATAATAATATATCGATGACATGTATGGGAACCAAAAAATATTCTTTTGGATGTAAACAAAAAACTATCGCGACATATTTGTTCCCAAGTTTTCTGTTATAATATAAGTTCCAAACTGGGTATTATGAGTTGCGCTTGAAATAATTACTATCTACATAGTTAAATGATCAAATTTGGCGTACTATACGTAGATTATTATACACGAAATTAATGAGCCCATAAACTAACGACCGAAAAATTGCATTCATGAAATATACAAGAAATATGTATAAAATATCCTCTCAACATGAATCTATGTTTTCGGATAACTACAACCTATTACTTGTATAACAATAATCATGAAATTCAAATTTCTCATGTCCGTATTATGATGAAATTAGAATTATTCGAGAAGAGTGCCACCACCTTCTCGTATCTTTTACTGAAGCTACCTTCACGAAATTTAGCACAGGTTTTTGGTGTGATTTTTGGTGTAATTATTTTATGTATTTTTAACCTCAAAACCGTTTTTAGGCGGAAAATGAGATGCCATTAGAACCAAAGTTAAAAATGTGTGTCAAACCTAACCTTGTCTTTTGAGATAACATATAAGTACATCGAAAGTTATTGTACTTACGGAGGGTCAGATTGGAGATAAAGGGTGTGAAAGAGTGTAAGAAGATCATAAGAGTTTATCGAATCTTAATTGAATCATTAGTACAGGTCGGAAAAATAACCATTAAGACTAATAAGGAAATTGTGCAGCACAGCTGACCGACTGGATTTTTATGACAATTTGGATTATTCTGAGAATTTCGGGAGTGTTTTTCTCAAATTTGGTAGCAGATAAGATGAAACTACCAGAGACCATAAATAAAGTTTTGTATAATAACAAAGCTTCCTTTGAAATTTTCTCAAATAAACAGTGGCTTACCAAAAAAAAATTCGAGGGACAGAAAAATTTTCACTTTGTAGATTTGTTATATACAGGGTGTTTCTGAATTGATGCAAAAGATTTAAGGGGGTGATTTCTCAGAATATTTTATGAAAAAAGTTCCCATAAAAGTAGTTCCGGAAATGCATTGTTTCCAAGATGTTGATGTTTTACTCAAAAAAAAAATGACTGAAAAAGTGGTACGCCACTGAGATTTTTTCAACTTACAATTAATTATAAATTATTCGTTCAATTTATGACGAAAAATCTCTCAAACGTTTTTTTCGTTTGGGGCTCCATTTTTATGTAAAAAAATAAAACATCTTGACGTAGTATCTCTACTACATAATGTGTTAAAGTAACGACAAATACGCGTTAAGATATTTAATTTTCTTGAATAAAAACGGCACCCAACACGAAAAGAAAGCAGAAGAGATTTTTTATCACAAATTGAACGAAAAAGTCAAAAATAATTGTTAGTTTAAAATATCTCAGTGGCGTACCACTTTTTCAGTCATTTTTTAAGTAAAACTTCAACAGCATGTATATTGGAAACAATGCATTTCCGGAACTACATTTATGGAAATTTTCTTTCATAAAATATTCTGAGAAATCATTCTCTTAAATCTTTCGCATCAATTTAGAAAAACCCTGTAAATTGGTTTGTCATGTGGTAACTCATATGCTTATTTCCAGTTGAACATCTTTGAGAAGATAATTACAAAAACTCATACACCCTGTACGCCAGAAACGAAACTTCCCTAAAATTATGGAACTTTTTTTCCCCAAAATTACTCAAGGAATCTTTCTTGTTCGTTTGTACCCCGAATTTAAGTATTTGGAAAAAATGGGCGCGAATTCGTCCTAATACAGTAAACGGAATACAATTTTTCTCCAAAATCTTTTGAGGCAACCAGAACCAACACAGAAATCCCTCGTTATGTTTATATACTATCAATATACATATTCAACCTATTAAAGCTCAATAAACACACCAATAAATTTTCTAAATCACGAGTATCCTTAAGCAGGACTAATCATCAACCAACCATCAAATTCACTTCATGAAAACTCTTCAAACTTTTCTCAGACTCTTCTTGAACAGTATTTCAACCCGCGAACAAAGAACAAAAAACAAACAACAACAAACAATACTCGGTAAGCGTCAAACCGAAATGACCGTCCCGCTTGTTGACATAGCGACGTCATGCGCAACTGACAGGTGTTACGTCAGTGTGCTGCCCGACGTGAAGTACACTAAATTAAACTGCGAACGGCATGCATAAACGAATTCTCGATCGGATTATTGCGATGGTGGAGGTACCCGAGGTAATGCGTGGGACTAGTACAGGGGCGTACGCGGGCGGGGGGCCCGGGGCGGATGTTTATCGTCGGTAAGAATTTTCGACCTGGGAGCCCGATTTGGAGTTGAGGTATGAGGCACGGGGCGTCAGAAATATGTGTTATTGATTTATTTGTAATATAATTCACACCTCCGGATCGACTTATGTCTGATATTGTGATGTCAAAATATCCAAATTGATATTAATTTAGAAAGATTTCAACGTTGGATCAACAGGCGAACCCACGCAGGAGATTCCAACGTTACGTCAAGAGACAAAACAAGGGTTTCGCTATCTGAACCTTCAATATGTTTATGAACGGAAAATTCTTGATAATGGCTCATTGGTTGAAAGATTATTTGGGCTGTTTCCATTATCTTGGATTGTTCTATCCAACTTTTCGGCAAGCATTCGCCAGCCGTCCTCTGGGTAATCGCAAAATCGAACTTGAAATTCAGTAAAATTGATGCGACTAGCTTCTGACATTAGCTGTCAGAAAACCTTTCAACGAGAATCAAATTACCAGGAATTAATTTATGTAATACCCTGTGAATGCGGCAGATCATACATTGGGGAATCTGAACGCCCCTTTAGATTAGAATCGAAGAACACTAGAGATTGGCTCAACTGGGAGAAACCGAAAATCCAAACAAGTCCAACATGCTATGAACGAAGACCACAATATCTGATGGAACGAGGCTTCCATAATATCAAAGGAAAAAAAGGAAAAGGAAGGAAATTGAAGGAAGCAGCCTTCATGACTATAATTGCCATCCCGATCATTGAAATAAAGGATGTTTGGAGACCAATAATACGTTCTGAATTGGGGAGGACGAACTCAAATCAGGGAAGTACCAACCCAACTTAACTACTACGCATATCATCTTAGTTGAGAAATCATATCAGTGGCCTCTAACACAGAATTTGTAACAATTCAATTTTCTGTCAGCTAATGTCGGAAGCTGGTCGCATTATTTTTGCTGAATTTTAAGTTCGATTTTACGATTACCCTGAGGACGGCTGGCGAAAGCTTTCGGAAAGGTGGATAGAACAATCCAAGATAATGAAAAATGCCCAAATAATTTTTCAACCTTCAACATCTGCATATACTCCGGCATTTGGTACACTGAGGCTTCTCCCTCAAAATACAAGGCAAATTTCTCTAGTAATTTTTGTAACGTGAAGCCCAAAGGTCTTACGCACCTGAAAAGCATTGAAAACCAAAGTTTGAATATATTGGGGAAAAAAATATTTCATCATAAACCACAAATATGTAAAATAACACAGCCACAGCTAAAATTCGGATAATTCTTAATGGTATGAATTTAATCCATTAAGGGTCGAAATATAGCTCCGAATTATAAGCTTTCAAACTGTCACTGAGACAAAGAGGTTCATGAATATATGAATACCAAATCTCAGCACGATCGGAATTATATTTTGGAAATTATTCAAAAAAATTAAAATGTTGAAAGTCAATAATGAAAAATTAGTTCTATGATTCTGATGATGTGATACTTGAAATTTTGCATGTAGTATATCGATCTTCATTCACAAAATGAATTTCACTCGAATTGGATATCGTGTTATGGAAATATGAAGTTTCCTTTTTTCAACCTTCCAATTGAATTTTCACCGTGGCATCTGGGAACCGAACTCACCCTGAAAATGATTCAAAATATCGATCTCAATTCACAAAAAAATTCACTCGAATCGGATATCTTTTTTCATGAAAATATGAAGTTTCTTTTTTTCAATGTTCCAATTGAATTTTCTATGGTTCTGTTCACACCATGGCCACAAAATTTTGCATGAGGCTTGTTATAAGCATCTTGCATTTGGCCGCAACATTTCATTCCGATTGGTACCGTACTTAACCGAGCCATTTGGGAACTGACCTCACCCTGAAAATTTCAAGTTATGCTCACGGTCCCATAGACAGAATTGAATTCGACCAAGAATTCGTCATCAGGGAGTCGAACCCAATCGTTTGAGACCATTTTCGTCTCAAAATTCGAAAATTACAGCCATTTCGGCAAAAGATAATATTGCACTCGTTGAAGTAGAACGAGAGCTCAAAAATTGATTGTTGATAATCAGGTCAAGGGGAAAGTCTACCACACTCTCGTCATTCTCCACATAAATGCTGACTAAAACTAAAAATCCACTCAGAGATCATGAGTCATCTCAAGAATGTATTGTTCTTTTGTTATGAAAGAACACATCCAAATCATTTTCGATGCGTTTTTGTGGTTTCAAAATGATTCGTTAAAATTCGCCTGCAATCATGGTAACCGGAATAAAACTTTTATCAAAATAATTTTTGAAAAATACCTTCGACGTCGAAATTGAGATTCCATGCATTCACTACCAAATCCATGAGTTACTGAGTTTCAAACGAAACCTTTCCTCCCAATCTAGGAGGATACAAAATGAATACTGCACTCCATAGCAAATTCTTCTCATGCCTGAAAGTTAGTATCAGATTTTCCCTGAAGCTATCACAAACTACTTCTAAGTAGAGAAGCATCTCGTAGAAATCATTGACGGTCACGCGAATTGTTACAGATGGCCAACAAAGCATAATGACGACCATCTAGTGAGACCAAATTATCATCATCGCATATCTCGAAGATGAGGGGTTCGTTAAAGCTCTAATTAAGACATTTCCGTTGATAGTACTTTCGCACATTTGGACTGAAGAATCAAAACAACACAAGATATAGGTTAAGTATGTTAAATTCTGACGGTCCAATGTATCATGATGAGGGCATAGTTGTGTAAAAGGATAGTAAAACGTTTGTTCAATTGGTAGATTCGATAAGGAAAGTCACATCGGAAATATACGATATACAATGTACCCGAGAGAGTATTTTGCCGTCCTGTTGATCAGTGGTATATTCGGAAGATTATCGTGCTACGTTTCTGATGGAATGAATGGTCCAGTGCGAATAATGTTGATGTCTTTCTCGAATTGAGTAGCACGGCTTGGCGGTTCTTGAATTATGATACTTCCAACGAAAAAAGAAAGACAAGTACATTATTCGCACTGGACCATTCATTCTTTCAGAAACGAAAAACTTCCGAATATACCACTGTTCAAATATCAAGAAGAAAATCTCTGTTGATATATTAAATAACTTAAACAATATTTCAATGAATTTTTCATCACCAAGAATTTCTCGTCATATAGAGCTAAACAAATGAAACACCTGAAAAAAAAGTCCCAGAAAAACAAATGAAATTTGCTTTCGTTATAATTAAGTTGCTTCATCGATTTAAAATTCAACTGCAACATAATTGGTTGCTGTTGGAAATTCTTTCGACGACATACTTAATTTTCCTCCAACAAAATGAATAGGGATGTTGACTACTTTTTTGAATTTATTTTATTTTAAAGATAAATCCTATACAAACACGAAAAAAACTTTTTTCTTAAAAATATAGTAATTGCCAATAAAAATGAGTAAATGAAAAGACAATTCAAAATTCCCGCGGAAATGCTCAATTTTGTCACGTTATGATGATTACGTCGTTATCCAGTAAACATACTTTGACTTCTGTCAAAGTCCTGCCAGATCCCTTGTGGAAAAGTTCAATCTAAGCCTTCAAAATGATTACGCCGGTCTATAAATGCTGAATGAGGCGTTTCTTTTATTTGTAATAATAAATATGAGTTAAAAGTTTGGTACTTACAAAGACAATTTCACGTTTTTAAGCTCCGGTGCACAAAAATCCTTGTTTTCAGCAAAGAAACTTGCGACCATAAGGGAATCTATCTTCGGTAAGTTACTACTATTACTAAGGCTCTGAAAAGGGGAGTATACCAGACAGCCATGCTGGGTCCAACCACAGACTCGAAAATTACAGAACAATTCGAATGAAATGAAATCTGTAATCGAATAAATGCTTATGCTTACCTGTCTAGTCTCCAACTTTTATTGTTTTGAATAAAAAATCAATACTTTCTATTAACTTTTCTTAAAAAAACACGCAACTGACAATAGAGCACAATAACTGAGAAATTGACAGTACCATCTGTAATTTTCGAGTCTATGGTTGGACCCAGTCAGCCTGTCTGGCATACCTATCTTTCTAGTGCTCTACTATTACCCTTGATGAATGCTTTCACTTCGCAAGTTCGAATCATAGATATGATATTTATATATTTACTATGGTCAAGTCACAGAGCCGTGGGTTTCACAAAGCTTGATTGGCAATCGAATCGTTTATATTGAAGTAAGTCGATCGTTTATGTAAAAATGAACTGAAAATTGCAGAGAAATGATGATATTTCAATAATCGAGTCAAGATGATTGGAAATTTGTGGAACCCGGCCTATGAATGTATTTTGTTGATCTGAGCACAGAACATTCGAATTTGCAATGACAAATTAATATCTGATAGTGACGTCAATTAAATCTGATTGGCGTTCGCAGTCACGTGATAGTTGATAATAAATAACATAATTTAAATCAGATTTATTTAATTCAACGAGAATAATAAGATCACTAAAATGGTTTTTTAGGATTGCAAAAACTTCCTTATATGATGAAAACCTCAATTTATATGAATTCGTAACATGAGTCAACATCCCTATTATCGAAATATATGAAAATGAAATAACTACACTAAAACGTATAAGTAGGTATTCAACATTTTTTCTAGATGTATTTTCCTCCTCCTTCAGTCAAGCTATCCAACATTGGTATTCTTGAATTTCTTCGGAAAAACCCCGCAAATTATATCTTCTAAAAAACACACCATCTGAGAGTGATAAATTTGTTAAATGTAAAATTGATAATTTTCTACTACGAGCTCAAAATTGGAATGCCAAGTCGGCATTCGTTTAAGAGTGAGTCTTCCGAATTATTTTTCCTGATTAACTGATGTTCTGAAATTACTGGAATAGTTCGAGAAAAATAAGAGATTTTAGCATTGAAGAATATTGGTTGTTACAACAATTTTACGGTACAATATTTAATAATGGAATATCACCATAATTATGCGAAACTAGGATTTTTGACAAGAAATTTCTATACATGATATAACAGAATGTATACAGATTTGCTGACGAATGAGACAAATAATATATTGAACCGATTTCACCCTATTCGAACATATAAAAGTTTAATTTCGTTTCCTGCTTTCTATCAACTAGTTCCCAATCAGGAATATTATCAAAGTATAATTTTTTTATTCACTCTGGTAACTGACAACTGACATAACAGAATTTGAAATTTATTGGTTCCGTCTACAGGTTCAGAAAACTTTTCACTCCTATTCAAGTAGTTTGAATCAACGAATAACATAATTTAAAATGATCACATAATTCAAGTTTTCTGATATTTCCTGCTTTATACCAATTCACTCCAATTACTCAACAGAGTAACAGCATTCTTCATTAACTGCTAATAATCGACGCATTTTTAGACCGCAACTCCTTCAGATTTTCACATCTCCGTTCGATCAGATGTGTCAGGTCTGAAACCTGTCGCACCAACAGGAAATGGCAGACGTCAGACCGGAAAAGGCCTGATACAAATAAGGTACCGTGACGCGATTGCTACACATGGTCCATTCTATCGACTTTTAATGACCGTCCTTGTATAGGATTCGACCTGTTACCAGCGAAAATGTCTGACCACAGAAATGGATGTATTGTCCCATAAACATGAAGGATATTGCTTCGAATAATACTGAGGTGAAAACAAGAATCAATTTGTTGAACTTATATTTTTTTTTACTCCGAATGCAATGGAATGTTTTTGAAGGACTGCAGTAGGAATTCTGCGTGTGGGTCCCTCTATCCGGCCGTAGACACGATAACTTTCAGAGAGACTTGAGATTTTCAGGGTGAGTTCGGTTCCCAAAGTTGGTTAGCCATTCAAATCGTATAGTATTATAGTGCATCCCATTTTGGGTGAGACAGCCAGATTTCTCGCTTGTTATTTAAGATAGAGCCTTGCGGTTTTCACGTTGCTGTCCTATTTTTTCGTGAAACTAAAATTGGTCTAATCAGATTTTGCATAACTGTTTCCGTTCAAGAGATACAATCAATTTTGGAAATTGATACTTTTCGGACCCCTCCTTTATCTCCGAAGATATTAGAAATAATGCTGTGCTGAAAATTACGTCTGAATCAGAATTCTGCGTAGAATCCAGTGGCGTACTCATTTTTTTTCGGGGTATGGTTTTGAAGATTCAACACAAACCTATTTTTTTTTTTAACGGAACAGCCTTTATATTATTACTCCGTTGAATTCGTTATTTTTTTACCTTCAAAATTATGTATGATACTATGCAGGTAGGAAGTTCAGAAATGTTCAAAAAAACAAAAACATCAAATAATGATTTTATGTTAGTGGGCAATGGATTTCCCATATAAAAAATAATCAATTGGATAATTTTCATTTGTGAGTTTTATGCTTAGTTGAGTTAACGACAAACAAAGATAATACACTCACGACTAACATGAAAAACAATACGCAGGTACCTAGCTAATAGCAAACAAATAAATAATACAGAAATTCATAACATTGCATATCTTCGAGATTAACTGTTCAAATTGCTGTCCTTTTTTCCTAATACATAATTGACGAACCTTTTCAATACGTTTGAGTCCATTTATATTATAAAAGGGCGGGGTTTTAAATTCTGGAAAATTACCTCTGTTGATGGCAAGAAGTTCTTCGGGACTGTTGTGTCTTTTACTGTATATTGTATTTTTCAAATAGCCCAAAAAAAAGTCTAATATAGACAGATCAGGTGACCTTATCAGCTAGATCAGATTAAATTTTTCTCTCCAATGGCTACCTGATAAAAGAATGCTCCCAAATGAATAGTAGCCATAATATAATAACAACAGGGATGTTTTCATCATCGATGACCTAATAATTTTAAAAATCAAAAGTAATAAACCTCTTACTGAAACTTTGGAAACCCATTGCCCCTTAACAACAAATCATCATTATTTGATGTTTTTGTGTTTTTTTAACATTTCTGAATATCCGACCTACTTAGTATCATACATCATTTCGAAGGGGCAAAAATAACGAATTCAACGAAGTAATAATATATAGAGTGTTCCATTAAAGAAAATTTAGGTTCGTGTTGAATCTTCAAAACCATACCCCGAAAAAAATGAAAACGCCACTGGATTCTACGCAGAATTCTGATTCAGATTTTAGCTCAGCATTATTTCTAACAACTTCGGATATACAGGAGGCGTTCGAAAACTATCAATTTCCAAAATCGCCCTGTATCTCTTGAACGATAACATTTATGCAAAATCTGATTTGATCAACTTGAGTTTCACGAAAAAGTAGGAGAGGAACGTGAAAACCGCAAGGCTCTATCTTAAACAACAAGCGAGAAATCTGGCTGTTTCACCCAAAATGGGATGCACTGTAAAGGTGTTCGTAAAATATGGCCCTTCAAAATATTTGTTCCTCAATATTTCAGACGAAACCAAACTAATCGAAATGAAATTTTGCGGCCTCATGCAAGATGGCCATAATAAGCCTCATGCAAAATTTTGTGTCCATAGTGTTAACAGAACCAAAAAGAAATTCAATTGAAATATTAAAAGATGAATCTTTATATTTCCATAACAAGATATCCACTTGGAGTGAAATTCATTTTGTGAATGAAGATTAATATACTGATGTCAGTACATACGAGGTCTGTCAATTATATTCCCGGAAAAGTGCTCGGACGTTCGGGAATATACATAAAGTCTTAAAATTAAGTTTATAATCCTTCGCAGTAGTCTCCCTCTAGCTCGATGCACCGGCGCCACCGTTGGATCCACGATTGCAAGCACCCCCTGAAGCCCCCGAAGATAGGTCCCTCAGCACCGTGTCGTGACACTTTGCACCTCCTCTACGCCGTCGTATCGGTCGCCCTCGAGGTAGGACTTCAATTGTGGACAGAGATTAAAGTCGCAGGGGGCCAGGTCCGGGCTGTAGGGGGGGTGCGGAAGCGTTGGAATACCGTTTTTGGTCAAAAAATCTGCTCAACTGTGAGCACTTTGGGAACCATTTTCGCGCACAACTTGCGCATCCCTTAATCTTCGTGTAGCATCTGTCGAATGGATTCCTTGTTGATACCCAACTCGTCTTCCAACATTCTGAGGCTTACCCGACGGTCTCCGAGCACACGCACGCGCAGGCGATCGACGTTTTGTGCCGTTCGAGAGGTGGAGGGAGCTCCCTCACGTGGATCGTCTTCCAGCGACTCCTGCCTTTCCTGAACCGCTTAGCCCACTCGTAGACAGCTGTTTTTTTCAGGCAATGTCGGTTAACTGTTTTATAATTTCCGCGGAACTTACACCACGTTTGACCAAAAATTTGACCACTACTCTTTGCTCAGTTTTTTTTATCACACATTTTCGCGACAAGGGGTCCAAACACGCCGATGATCAAAGTACTGTAAAACACGAACTGAACAACCGATCGAGACGAAACTTGCACAGACTGACGCAGAAATGAATCCTCTTTCGAATGACACCAACGCGAACGTAGCACAACGAGAGCCGCAGTGGTTGCCACTTTCCGGGAATTAAATTGACAGACCTCGTATATCACTCTTCATTGTTCATGCAAAATTTCAAGAGGTTCGCATCATCAGATTCATAGAATTTAATTTTTTTTCTAAATTATGAACGACTTTTTTCATGGATATTTAAACTTTTTCATTTCCAGTATATAATTCCGAACGTGCCTAGAATTGTTGTTCCACTAATGAACGAGAGCACAATGTTCCTGCACAGAGCTTTTCTTCAATTTTTGGAATACCAATTGGAAAAGGTGTATTGTATATGCACCAAATTGGTTACCGACACCAAAATTATTCCGACAAATCTTTCAGTCGATGTGTTTCAACAGTCAAACCTACGATTTACCTAAAATTCCTAACGACTACTGATCTTCAATTTCGACACGCACCATATAAGCGTTAGATGCGTTAACGATGATAAAATGCGAAGGACAAATATTCTTTTCTCCCCATATACAGAGCGTCCGATAATTTTCTGAGAAATTTTCGCGCGTTACGAAAGTACGCCCGAGAGCGTTGAGCTAAAACGAAGTCAAACAAAATATTTATCGCACATGTCTAAAATTGGACATTTACCGATGGAGAACTTCACCTACGTTACGTCTGCGAGCCTGAGTGGAATGACATCATCTTTCCAGGTAAGTATTGGACAGGCTGATGGTCACTAGTGCAGGAATTATGTCAAGGAGAGAATTTTTCTGGGGAACAATCTTGTCAACCCTGATAATATTATATTGCTACATTTTGTGTATAGGGTGTTTGCCGGGAAGGTATACTACTCTGTTTGTTCATATTTTTTTATTAAATGAAAGACAATGGATCTTATACTGACAAATGTTTAATCTACGACTATTGCAAAATCCGTCCATAGTACGTTTCTGTGCTCGGTCTTAATATTACACAATAATCACAAGGGAATAATGAGATTATAATTCACTGATATCAGATGCTTCATGGTTTGAGCTTTGATGTAATATTCTTTAAATTGGTATTTCTTCAGTATTTCAAAGTACTCCAACTAACAAATATCGAGGGCCAAATCTACTTTAATTATATCAATTAAAGCTTTTTTCATTACAAAATATACAATGATCAGTTCTCCAAAAATTTCTCGTGTGTCAACTTGACTTTTTCCACGCTTGTCATAGAAGGGTCTTGCCGCGGTCGCCAAATGTTGAAATCTTCAAGAAATATATTCAGTAGTCCTGAATGAAGTATAGTACCTATGCTACTCGCGTATAATGGCTGTAATTCACTCGATGATTTGGGCCACTCACCTACGTCACGTGGCCTAAACTTCAACTCGCGAATAATAGCTATCATTATACGCTCGTTGCATGATATACTATTATTTAATGTCAACATATATGTATGGAACAATAATAAATAAATATCCGCCTCTGTTAGCCTCACAAATGCGAACCCTTTTGAGCACATTTTTCATTACATTCTTACACATTTCACGCGGTATTTCATTAATTTTATCACGAATACTTTGTTTGAGTTGCTCAAGCGTTTCTGGCTTTTTTGCATAAACCTTAATTTTCAGATACCCTTCACAATATACGGGGCAGTCAAATCAGGTGACCGTGGATGCCAATCAACATCATCGATGTTTGTTTTCTGAGAAAAGTGTTACGAAAGTTGATTTCCTGAAAGTAACACCTCTTGAGTGATTTTCCTGTGGACGGCTGGCCAATGTTGACCGAAAAGTATTTACTATTGCACAATTTTTGAGCGCTTGTTCTACTTAAACGAGTGCTATATCGTTTTGCCCAAATGTCTGTAATTTTCGAATTTTGAGCCGAAAATGTGAAATTCAACTCTGTCTGTGTCTGTGTCTGACCGTGCGTTAGCACAATAACTTTTGAAGGGATTTTCCTACAGACTTGGAATTTTCAGGATAAGTTCGGGTCCCAAATGACTCGGTTAAATTCGTTAACCAGTCAAATCGCAGAGGATGTTCCATGAAATATGGTCATTTAAAATTTTTGTTTCTCAATATCTCAGAAAAAACGAAACATATCGAGAGAAATGTTACGGCCAAATGAAAGATGCTCATGACAAGCCTCATACAAATTTTTTGACCAAAGTGTGAACAGAACCATGGAAAATGCAATTGGAATATTGAAAAGAAGAAACTTCATATTTCCATAAGAAGATTTTCGATGAGTGTGAAATTCATTTGGTGAATGGAAATCGATATACTGAATTTTCATTAAAAATTTCGTGGCCATAGTGTAAACAGAACTATAAAAAATTTAATTGGAATATTGAAAAGAAGAATCTTTATATTTCCATAACAGAATATATGATTCGAGTGAATTTTTTTTTGTGAAAATAAACTGATATACTGAATTATCATGGAAAATTTTGTAGCCATGGTGTTAACAGAACATAGAAAATTCAATTAGAATATTGAAAAGAAGAATCTTTTTATTTCCTTAAATGGATATCCGATTCGTGTGAAATTTCTTTTGTGAGTGCAAACTGATATACTGAATTTTCATGCAAAATTTTGTGGCCATAATGTTGACAGAACCATAGAAAATTCAATTTGAAAATTGAAAGAAAAATCTTTATATTTCCATAACAGAATTCAGGTCAAACTCATTTTGTGAATGAAAACTGAAATATGTACTGAATGTTCATGCAAATTCCATCGCATCATCAGACATATAGAATTAATTTTTTTAATTAATATTTTTTACATATTTTATTTTCGGAATAATTTCCAGAATATCATTCCGATTGTGCGGAGTTTCTGCATTTATATATAAAGTATCAATTTCAAGTCCCATATTAACTTTTGAGGTAATAGTCTTATTGCCCTACCAATGAACGAGCGCTCAAAAGTTCAGGGCTCAGGGCTTTTCTTAAATTTTTATTGAATGATATTTTATACCTCAAAATCGAATACAACAACGAAACGTGTTGTAGTGTTTTTTCTTTCGATAATGGCAAAAAACAGTAAAGCAGCAAATTAAACAATTCCCAGGGCATTTTTGCCAATTAATGGTACTGATTTGCCAATTAATTTCATTATTAGTGTCTTAATATTACGGTTTACGAAGAAGGAAATGAACGCGAGATCACTGTGAATTTCGGTATTCAGATAAAACGAAGTTCACTTAAGATAATGAACTAACATTCACCCGAGTACTTTAGATCTACGATAAAATCTGATCGTCACGATTTAACTCTGGATTTAGGCCAGAGGACGATCGGCCTAGAAGAACCAGATGAAATATCGCACGATAGAAACACGGAAACTGCCGCGAAATCATGAGAAAGGAAGAATTCAACAGTCATCACAGTATAATGAATACCGATGAATTACATACCGGGGTGATGTTGGCTCCCGGCCAACCAGCTCCAAGCGCGCCTATTCCACCACGGTCGATGAGGGCGCCCGGCGTCAGCTGATTTGTTTAACGGTTAATTCTGAGGAATGCTACATCGGAAGTGATCAAATTCATACTGCAAGCAAAGAATTGAACAATTCGAATATATTTTAACTTCCTTTTATTCAATTCTATCACATTAGGGGAAAAATCGGTATCTACTCGTACGAAACAATTTATTGAAGTTTCATTAGTTCATGATGAATGGAATGGAGTGGGCTTCATTCAACGTACTTTGGAGTAAATTTTCAATCATTTCTCCCCCAGCTCCAAGGATCGAACTTTGGGTTTTCAAGTTTTATGGTTAGCACGATCGAATAATATTTTTTTTTGTATTTCGAATGTTCGGCCAAAAAGTCTAGTAGATGATGTCGTTAGGTCATTATATAAGCTATTACGAAAAAAAGTTTGTTCGTTTCTGAGAACCCGTACGAGTAGATAACGATTTTTCCCCTAATGTGATAGAAATTGAATAAAAGGAAGTTTAAATATATTTGAATTGTTCAAATCTTTGCTTGCGGTATGAATTTGATCACTTCCGATATAGCATTCCTCAGAATTAACCGTAAAACAAATCAGCTGACGCCGGGCGCTCTCATCGACCGTGGTGGAATAGGCGAGCTTGGAGCTGGTTGGCCGGGAGCTAACATCACCGGGGTGAATTACATCTAGTGCGCAAACGCGGATTGGAATGCTCAAGTCATATTTACTAATGATATGAAAAACAATCGAGAGATATTTTACGCTATTTCACGCTTACTTATTTGAAGAACATTGAGCTATGGTTTTGACTGAATGTCTGTGATTCCGAAATTTTTATACAGAATTTCTGTAACTGAATGCTACCGGTGTGAAGTTAGCAGCCACTTTCTTCGGAGAGAGCGGCCGTTTTACCAGTGGCGTCGGGTGAAATATAATGTAAGTATCATAACTTTTGACTGGAATGAAGTAGCGATCTGAAATTTCTGGAATATCTTTCTGAAATGATTTCCAATATTATACTAGAAAATCAGATTTTTCTCCCACCCGGAACTGTGAAAAAAAGCCTGGAAAAAAAAATGAAAATTATGATCAATCAAAAATAACCGAAGAAAATGGCCTCTACCGATGAAACTCACAGAATACGTTTATTATGACCTAAGGAACAAGTGTTATCAATCTTATCTCCTTCGGAAGGGGCCGAGGGGTGAAAATCCACGCCGCCTCCATAGAACCTATTATTATTCTGAACACATCGAAGAAAATGACCTCTACCAATGAAACTCACAGGATACGTTCTTTGTCATATAAGGAACAAGTGTTATAAATTTCATCCCCTTCGGATGGGGCCGAGGGGTGGAAATCGACTCCGCCGCCTCCATATCTCGCACTTATAGAAAAACACCGAAGAAAAAATGGCCTCTACCGATGAAACTCACAGGATACGTTTATTATGACCTAAGAAACAGTGTTATAAATCTCATCTCCTTCGGAAGGGGCTGAGGGGTGGAAATCGACTCCGCCGCCTCCATGTCTCACACTTATTATAGAAAAAGGCCGAAAGAAAATGGCCTCTACGATGAAACTCACAGGATACGTTTATTATGACCTAAGGAACAAGTGTTATCAATTCATCTCCTTCGGAAGGGGCCGAGGGGTGGAAATCGACGCCGCCTTCATAGAACCTATTATTATTCTGAACACATCGAAGAAAATGACCTCTACCAATGAAACTCACGGGATACGTTCTTTGTCATTTAAGGAACAAGTGTATGAATTTCATCTCTTTCGGATGGGGCCGAGGGGTGGAAATCGACTCCGCCGCCTCCATGTCTCACACTTATATAGAAAAACACCGAAGAAAATGGCCTCTACCGATGAAACTCACAGGATACGTTTATTATGACCTAAGGAACAAGTGTTATCAATCACATCTCCTTCGGAAGGGGCCGAGGGGTGGAAATCGACGCCGCCTCCATAGAACCTATTATTATTCTGAACACATCGAAGAAAATGACCTCTACCAATGAAACTCACAGGATACGTTCTTGTCATTTAAGGAACAAGTGTTATAAATTTCATCTCCTTCGGATGGGGCCGAGGGGTGGAATCGACTCCGCCGCCTCCATATCTCACACTTACAGAAAAACACCGAAGAAAATGGCCTCTACCGATGAAACTCACAGGATACGTCTTTATGATCTAGGGAACAAGTGTTATAAATCACATCTCCTTCGGAAGGGGCCGAGGGGTGAAAATCGACGCCGCCTCCATAGAACCTATTATTATTCTGAACACATCGAAGAAAATGACCTCTAACAATAAAATTCACAGGATACGTTCTTTGCGATTTGAGGCACAAGTGTTATAAATTTCATCTCCTTCAGATGGGGCCAAGGGGTGGAAATCGACTCTGCCGCCTCCATATCTCACACTTAAAGAAAAACACCGAAGAAAATGGCCTCTACCGATAAAACTCACAGGATACGTTTATTATGACCTAAGGAACAAGTGTTATCAATCTCATCTCCTTCGGATGGGCCGAGGGGTGGAAATCGACTCCGCCGCCTCCATATCTCACACTTAAAGAAAAACACCGGAAAAATGGCCTCTACCGATGAAACTCACAGGATACGTTATTATGACCTAAGGAACAAGTGTTATCAATCCTCATCTCCTTCGGAAGGGCCGAGAGGAGAAAATCGACGCCGCCTCCATAGAACCTATTATTATTCTGAACACATCGAAGAAAATGACCTCTACCAATGAAACTCAAAGGATACGTTTATTATGACCTAAGGAACAAGTGTTATCAATTTCATCTTCTTCGGAGGGGCCGAGGGTGGAAATCGACGCCGCTTCATAGAACCTATTATTATTCTGAAAACACATCGAAGAAAATGACCTCTACAATGAAACTCACAGGATTCGTTCTTTGTCATTTAAGGAACAAGTGTTATAAATTTCATCTCCTTCGGATGGGGCCAAGGGGTGGAAATCGACTCCGCCGCCTCCATATCTACACTTATAGAAAAACACCGAAGAAAATGGCCTCTACCGATGAAACTCATAGGATACGTTCTTTATGATCCAGGGAACAAGTGTTATAAATCACATCTCCTTCGGAAGGGGCCGAGGGGTGAAAATCGGACGGCCTCCATAGAAACCTATTATTATTCTGAACACATCGAAGAAAATGACCTCTACCAATGAAACTCACAGGATACGTTCTTTGTGATTTGAGGAACATGTTATAAATTTCATCTCCTTCGGATGGGGCCAAGGGGTGGAAATCGACTCTGCCGCCTCCATATCTCACACTTATAGAAAAACACCGAAGAAAATGGCCTCTACCGATGAAACTCACAGAATACGTTTATCATGACCTAAGGGACAAGTGTTATCAAGGTCATTTTCTTCGATGTGTTCAGAATATAATAGGTTCTATGGAGGCGGCGTCGATTTTAACCCTCGGCCCCTTTCGAAGGCGATGTGATTTATAACACTTGTTCCCTAGATCATAAAGAACGTATCCTGTGAATTCATCGGTAGAGGGCCATTTTCTTCGGTGTTTTTCTATAAGTGTGAGATATGGAGGCGGCGGAGTCGATTTCCACCCCTCGGCCCTTCCGAAGGAGATAAGATTGATAACACTTGTTCCTCAGGTCATAATAAACGTATCCTGTGAGTTTCATCGGTAGAGGCCATTTTGTTCGGTGTTTTTCTATAAGTGTGAGATATGGAGGCGGCAAAGTCGATTTCCACACCCTGGCCCCATCCGAAGGAGATGAAATTTATACACTTGTTCCTTAAATGACAAAGAACGTATCCTGTGAGTTTCATGGTAGAGGTCATTTTCTTCGATGTGTTCAGAATAATAATAGGTTCTATGGAGGCGGCGGGAGTCGATTTCCACCCCTCGGCCCCATCCGAAGAAGATGAAATTGATAACACTTGTTCCTTAGGTCATAATAAACGTATCTGTGAGTTTCATCGGTAGAGGCCATTTTCTTCGGTGTTTTTCTATAAGTGTGAGATGGAGACGGCGGAGTCGATTTCCACCCCTCGGCCCCTTCCAAAGGAGATAAGATTGATAACACTTGTTCCTCGGGTCATAATAAACGTATCCTGTGAGTTCATCGGTAGAGGCCATTTGTTCGGTGTTTTTCTATAAGTGTGAGATATGGAGGCGCAGAGTCGATTTCCCCCCTTGGCCCATCCGAAGGGAGATGAAATTTATAACACTTGTTCCTTAGGTCACAATAAACGTATCCTGTGAGTTTCATCGGTAGAGGCCATTTTCTTCGGTGTGTTCAGAAATAATAATAGGTTCTATGGAGGCGGCGTCGATTTTCACCCCTCGGCCCTTCCGAAGGAGATGTGATTGATAACACTTGTTCCCTAGATCATAAAGAAACGCATCCTGTGAGTTTCATCGTTAGAGGCCATTTTCTTCGGTGTTTTTCTAAGTGTGAGATATGGAGGCGCGCGGAGTCGATTTCCACCCCTCGGCCCATCCGAAGGAGATGAAATTCATAACACTTGTTCCTTAAATGACAAGAACGTATCCCGTGAGTTTCATTGGTAGAGGTCTTTTCTTCGATGTGTTCAGAATAAAATAGGTTTTATGAAGGCGGCGTCGATTTCCACCCCTCGGCCCCTTCGAAGGAGAGATGAGATTGATAACACTTGTTCCTTAGGTCATAATAAACGTATCCTGTGAGTTTCATCGGTAGAGGCCATTTTCTTCGGTGTTTTTCTATAATAAGTGTGAGACATGGAGGCGGCGGAGTCGATTTCCACCCCTCGGCCCCTTCCGAAGGAGATGAGATTGATAACACTTGTTCCTTAGGTCATAATAAACGTATCCTATGAGTTTCATCGGTAGAGGCCATTTTTTTCGGTGTTTTTCTATAAGTGTGAGATATGGAGGCGGCGGAGTCGATTTCCACCCCTCGGCCCCATCCGAAGGAGATGAAATTCATAACACTCGTTCCTTAAATGACAAAGAACGTATCCCGTGAGTTTCATTGGTAGAGGTCATTTTCTTCGATGTGTTCAGAATAATAATAGGTTCTATGGAGGCGGCGTCGATTTTCACCCCTCGGCCCCTTCCGAAGGTGATGAGATTGATAACACTTGTTCCTTAGGTCATAATAAACGTATCCTGTGAGTTTCATCGGTAGAGGCCATTTTCTTCGGTTATTTTTGATTGATCATAATTTTCTTTTTTTTTCCAGGGCTTTTTTTCACAGTTCCGGGTGGGAGAAAATCTGATTTTCTAGTATAATATTGGAAATCATTTCAGAAAGATATTCTAGAAATTTCAGATCGCTACTTCATTCCAGTCAAAAGTAATGATACATTATATTTCACCCGACGCCACTGGTAAAACCGCCGCTCTCTCCGAAGAAAGAGGCTGCTAACTTCACACCGGTGTTAATTTTAGATCTGATACTGAACATTTAAGCAAACTTTACAATTCTGTCTTGACCAAATATGTGCATTTATAGTGTTGTGCGAGCTTGGTGGAAACTAATTAATGTACGGTATTTCATTGAAAGAAAATGAAGATAATTCTGTGTTGGACAACCTTGATATTGTTTTACTGTATTGGTTTGTTTTGTTGTGTTTTCAGGTTATGTTTCCTGTGATTTATTTTAGATGTAAATATTCTGGAATTTTCCAAATGAATTTTAGCCAAACTTTTAGTATTTTAAGCTGTTTTTTTGTGATTTGACGTGGAATATACAGTTGATGCCGTCGTTTTTTAAAGTTTTTACATCTGAATGTCTTATTTATAGTATAGAGGTATTTATTTATATTTTACTGTAAGTGTTTTGTATGACATTTTTATAATCTTTTTAGGCCTGATGAAGCAAACGAGAGTTTGCGAAACGTTTCTGAATATACTTTAAGATCTTTTGAGAGTTTGTTCTTATCCCGCAAAATACAGTTATCAATTTATTAATTATTGTGGTGGACACTAATATTTGCATTCTAATAAACAAGTTAATTACAAGATTTTCCGTCGGCCCCATTATGGATTCAGTATGAATTCCTGATTGAATTACCTTTCATTTTGCACTTGAGTTTCATTTTAGATAATATGAATGTCTATGTTTCAGTAGAGTTGTAACATTACTCGTATTGAATCTGAATCCATACTTTGTGTTCGGTTACCTTGGACAACACATTAAAATAGTATACCCACCTTTTATTTAGAGGTCGACGGAAAAGTAGTATTAAAGTATTGATGCCAAAAAAACATGGATCTTCTTCGATTCTCCTGTATAAGAAATTCAACAAACGTTGATTCGAAAAAATAATTGAAATCAAAGATCAATAGACCCAAGCTTGCGATTTCAATTGTATATTTCGATTTCGTCTTTTGATGTTTCTTCAGAATATAGAGGATGCCTTATACCGTCTCTACATCGAAGTGAGCGGGGTGAAAATGATGGAGCAATCTTTCATCTTGCCTTTTTCACTCGACAACATAAAGTTACCAATGTAAATATCAGTCGGAGAATTTTCCTCTACGACGAGGAAAACCAATTCTGGAGTTTCCGTGCCGGGAAAACTTTTATGCATATTTCTATTTGTTCTTGAATATTTCATGCAAACTGTAATTTCGGTTTTTTTCTCATGAATGCCATCTTCTGAAAATTTTAATATTTATAGATCTGTAATCGATGTTTCTTTCTTTTTTCAGGTAAGTTCATTATCCATGTTATCTCTGATGATTTTTCCAACATATTGTGAGTATTTACTTAATTTATATTATATTTCTATAGGAATTCATGAATTTCTGAAGACTAACAAATAATAAATTTATATTCTGTTTTCGTTGCATAAATAATTATTATAATAATCTTTTCTCGGTTTTTAAAATCATTTTTTCAGCAAAGGTCCAAAAAGTTTTTTTTTCTTACGATTTCTACAGTTTTGCGGAAAATTGGAGGATAATAACGAATAATGGAAAAAAAAACTAACGATGGATCGTACGCTTACCAGACTCCAATCAAATGGTAATTGCATCTTTTTTTGGCGGATTAGATGAACTGACCGAAAGTTTTGAGTCCGAAAAAGTTTGTTTCTGTTAAGATTTTTATGAAAGTCTGTTGTTTCATCAATTCGATATTGTTGGTCAAGAATATGTAATAGTTTTCTCCCTAGAGCCTATATTTTAGAAATATTTCACTATTCGTCGAAATATTTCGGAGTTTTGTTCGCATTTGAATGATTTTTATTCACCAGTAAGAATTATCCCGGAAAAATTGAAAATTTCTCAACTGTACTCAGATTCTTCGGAAATGAAATCATTTGAACGACGTCCACTGTACCGTTTGAAAATTAATTTTTGAGGGGGGGGATTTTTTTCGTATTTTCCGGAGCTCAGTGTGCCAAAACTAAAATTTAATGAATATCTAATTACTTAGTCTCAATCTACGCCCTCCAGTAAAAGAGAAGAAAAAATTTTTGCGATTTTCGAAAAGAAAATTGCTTCTATTTCCACCCAAATTTATTTTTTTGTGAATTGTGAATTCGATTAGGTATGTAATCAGATATTTCTTAAAATATATAGGTTTCGTACACTGAGCTCCTGAAAATTGGTGAAAATTGTTGCTCACTTGAAATAGTTATTTTTGTATTAAGTTCGTAAAAAGAAATTCACTCAAATGTGCCATAAAACACGAATTTTATACGCACGAAATTCAAACAACATTTTTTGTGGAAACTTACTTTATTTAACGGTGAAAAAGAATTTTTTTAACGGTGAAAAAAGTGATCATTTACGCCTCCATAGTGATGAAGAAAATTCAAGTTTTTTGACAGTTGTACAAAATAGTTATTTTTGTATTAAGTGCGAAAGATGAGTGTCAATTTTTCGCCAAGACCGCAGGTCGAGGTCAAAAATTCACTGAAATGTGCCATAAAACATTAATTTTATACGTACGAAATAGAAACAACATTTTTTGTACAGCTGTGAATGTGAATTTACTTCGTCTGAAATATAATTATCAAAGATAATTCTTCCAATACAATATTTCTATAATTCTATGCATCCAGATCCAGTGATCTTTTTGTATCGTCGCTATAGAAACTTACTCTTTTAACGGTGAAAGAAAGTAATCATTTACGCATCCATAGTGATGAAGAAAAGTCAAGGTTTTTGCACAGTTGTACGAAAAAGTTCGATGCACGCCGTTCAAAACTGCATAATTTCATGACCAAAGGATCACAGTATAACTGAAAAATAACATATCTGCCTGAGCCAACTTTTTCTGGCAGATAAAATCATTCAAATTCAGAGAAATTTCGAAATATTAATTTTGATACTGAAATCTTTCGTAAACTGCAGACTTCTGAGAAAAAACAAGTATATGTTCTGAATCTACGCTATCGAATAATTGAATGAACGAATTTCGTAAAAATCGTACGAGAAAAATTTTTTTCCGCCTAAAAATTTTTGTGCGAGTAGCGGTCAATTTCAAATCGTTGTATCTGCCAAAAAACATTCAATTCGCTCACAATAAAATTTCTATTGAAATCTGGTAAGCAAATGATCTATTGAAAGTCATGTTTCCCCATTTTCATCCAATTTTCCCTTCAATTTCCCAACCAAATCTCATCTATCCGCTATGACTCGAAAATATCGAAAACCGCAGGCGGCATCGGCCTTTTATTGCGGCTTCTGCGTCGGCATCTTTGACGTACGTGACAGGGGTCACTCCACCCTCCCCCCTTCACGCGACAAACTCGATTTTTCCTTATTTTTTGCGGGTAGCAGTTGTGATTCATAGCGGTGTAGCCGAGAGCGTTCGTCCGGTGTCCTGAAGTCCCGAAAACGCTTGAAAAACCTTCTCCGGTTATGAATGATACTAGAAATTTGAAGTGTTTCCCAGGAAGCCTTTTGCCGCGGCGCTTCCTGGATTGGTTTACAATTGGGGTTGATTCGGTGGGCGTTCAATCAGGGGGTGATTTTTCGATCGAGGGGTGTTTAGGGGATTCCTCGACATGGATACTTGATTTTTTATGTATAGGAATCTCGGTTTATGCTTGGTGTGAATAATAGGGATGTTTTCTCGAGATAATATAAAGGGAATTTTTTCAATAGCTTTTGAAATTTGAATAATAATGTTAAAAATGTCGTGGCTATGTAAGAACTTAATTGGGATAAAGAAAATAAAGAAATTGAACCCAGATGAACGTTATCGACGTTTCGGACATTTTATTTTATTCCCAACTAAGCTCAAACATAGTCACGACATTTTTTAAATAATTTATAATAATGGACATGACCAATTCCATCAATGTGAATAATAATTCATGACAGAAATATTTTCGAAATTTAAGTATTACCATAATAATCTTGTATATTGGGTAGGCAATTTAAAAATGCAATAGAAAATTTAAGAAAAGCCCTGAGCAGGAACTTTGGAGCAATAATGCTATTACCTCAAAATTTTGTCTAATAGAATTTGAGGTTCAAGCTACGTATATGCATGCGAAATCTTAGCACGATCAGAATAACTTTCTGTAAATTATTCAAAAAATAAAATAATCAATAATCAAATCAAATCAATAATTTAAACAAAAATTATTTTATAGTTCAGACGATGCGATTTTAAATTTTGCACGAACATCGATGTTCGTTCCCCACGTTCCCCGTGATTACGTAGAAGTTCGGTTCCAGAAGTTGACAAAGTTTTATTTTTGTTGTGAAGTACATGGAATTTTATTTCATTCATTTGGCTGCCGCGGCTGGCCTCATAGTTCTCCATACGAGGGTTATTTCACCTTGGAATTTTAGTGTAGAAAGTTCGGGATTATTCAGAATTACAAGAATTCTTCGAAATTATTTAAGTTCATTCGGAATAATTGGAATTTTTCAGAGTTTTTTGGAATTTTTCGAAATTTTTTTGAAATTCGTGCTTCGTTAGTATCCGGACAGAGGCGCAAGCGCACTAGTAACGTTGAAATTCAAATACATAATTCCGAATAATTCAAAAAATTCCAGAAAATTCGAAAAATTCCAAATAATTCCAAAAATTCCAAATAATCCCAAAAATTCGAATGATCAAAGAAATTCCGAATATTTCCCGAAAAATTCCAATAATTCTGAATAATTCCCAATTGCTTCTGAGCGATTGTTCATATTGGGCAAACGATAATTCGAAATTGAAAAATCTGATAGTCTATGGTCGTCTGGAGTAAATGCGATAACAATTTTCCGGAATTATTTGAAATAACTTAGAATTCTTGGAATTTTTCGCGAATCTTGGAATTATTTGGTGTTTTTTTGAATTATTTAGTATTTTTTAGAATTATTGACTGATATGGAATTTTGGTGTACAGAATTTTTAGGATGAAATACCCCTCGACTCCACATGATCGGTCAAATTTTTGCGTACTTTTGAAATTTATGGGGTCGTATCTAGGCAATAGCATGGTTGATACCATTCATGAGACATACGAAAAAGTGCTCGAAAATTGGTCCGATTGATTGGTCGCGTCAATCATATTGACGAAATAATATTCTAATTTAAACAGGAACAATTTTTATTCACCACAAAATTGGCAAAATTTCAAACTATTTTCCTATTTCTATTTTATAAATTCAAACTTTCAATGCTTTGAAACAGTAAACAAATTAATTTCAACAGAAAGCATCTCAGTCATATTCATAGGCAATAAAAAGCGGTACACAAAGCATTGTTCACGTTTAATTGCTTTGTTAACCGTCCGCGATTTTTCGATATCATTTTATGACAAGATGTTCTCAGCCAAAGAGAAAACTTAATTAGCAAAACTGTAAAACGTCCGGTATAAAGATGCAAAGTGCATGATTTATTGATGTCGGTTTTAATCTTCTTGTTACGATTTACTCTCTGCATGAGCATGAGCATACATTCCGACAAGACTAAACCGCGAGTTAATCGTTTTAAAAGATGAAGATACTCGAAAGATTTGAGGTATTCATTTCGGAAGGTTGGCAGAATTGTTCACTGTATTAACGCCGTGGAGTTTGAGCTTGAGCATCATCCTCATAAAGGATTTTCCAATAAGAGGTGTCATTTTGAATAGCCCGCTATTTCCGTAGATGTCATTTTTTGACATTGAAAAGTAGAAAACTACGCCACCAAAAAAAATGGAACGATACACGCTTCAAAAACGCATTGAAATTATAAAAATTCACTATAAAATGGTGAAAATTTGGCAGAGACGGTTCGTAAAACTGGAACATTTTTGGGTCGTCGTGAAGCACCTTGTCGGACCGCAATAAGGGAATTGTTGGAAAAATTCGAGCTGCTGGGACAATTTATTAATGTGAAGAATAAAACCCGTGCACGTCGCTCAAGAACAGCCGAGAATATTGCTGCTGTAGCCGAAAGTGTTGAAGAAAACCCAGGTTTGTCCATTCCTCGTCGTTCTTTGGAATTAGGCATTCCACAAACGTCATTACACCGTATTTTGCATAAAAATTTGGGTCTTAAGGCTTATAAAGTTCAGTTAACACAAGAACTCAAGCTGGTCGATCATCAACAACGTCGTGTCTTTGCTGATTGGGTCGTTGAAATGCATGAAAATGATCCGAAATTCCATCGAAAAATCATCTTGAGTGATGAGGCCCATTTCCTCCTCGGTGACTTCGTCAACAAGCAAAATTGTCGCATCTGGGGCTTGGAAAACCCACGAGTTATTGTTGAAAAGCCTCTCTGTCGTACCACACAAGCAACGAAACCATTGATCTTTTGCGGGAAAAGTTTCCTGACCGTGTTATCTCTCGGAAAGGTAATCACAATTAGCCACCGAGATCTTGCGATTTAACACCTTGCGACTTCGTCCTTTGGGCCACCTGAAAGAGAAGGTCTGCGATTGAAGACCTCAAAAATTGAATTCGTGAGGCTCTCGAGAACATAGGGTAGCCACTTTGCGATTTGGTTATGGAAAATTTCATTGAAATGATATGGTCCTGTAAGCGTGGTCGTGGTGGTCATTTGGCTGATGTTATTTTCCACTATTAACGGCATAGCTTCTTCTTTTGATGACATAAACATCAGATCATTTGTACTTTGAAATAGCATTCATCTTTGAATATCAAAATAACACTTCTTATTGGAAAACTCTTCAGTAAGTTAAGATAAGAGTAGAAAAAAACAGATCATTGAATACAAGTGAGGTATTTATTGACCGTGAATGAATATTTTCTAGAAGCTTTATTAGGATATCCTGGTCTTAGGAAATGTAGGACACTTTTATTTTAATCCAAGCTTTCGGTAAATTTTATTACCTTTTTCAAGGATAAATATTGTGATTAAACTCCTTAATATAGTGATAATTTTAAAGGACATGCAATTAAATAGTTATTACACTCCAGAAGTGATTTTCTAAAAATTCTACATACATCAAATTTGACAATAATAAAAAATTAAAATAAAAGTGTCCTACATTTCCTAAGACCAGGATATCCTAATAAAGCTTCTAGAAAAGATCATTGAATATTGAGTGAAAGCTGCATTATCAGAAACATTCTCAGAACCTATCAAACGTATATTTTTATTGAATTAATATTCGTTTGTAACTCTTCAACACTTCCAGCATTATTTATTTTTCCCGTCATCTCCTAACTCGACAGAGCTCCAGCATTCTCTAATTGCCAAGCAGCACTTAGTCGCAAAGTGTTCAGACAACGTTTGTCGCAAAAATATAGCTGTTTACAGTTAACGGAGACACTTATGTGAATGAATTGTATTTACGTGATGCTATTTCATATTTCATAAGCCTCATGTAACAACAACACGTGACGACAATTATACTAATGACTGCCGTATAGTACATTGTAAAGAATGTGTACGAGTATAATAGAATGAGGTACACCTCTCAACTATATTGAATATTGAATTCACAGTGCCGTTTCACGCTATTATGTTCTTCAATAAACCATCCAGGATGTACAGGTTTAGCATACAGTCGTGGGATGTTGAACATTGGATAGATTTAACATCGTATTTCTTGCGAATTAAAACTGATAGCAAAGAGAGCAAGAATATGAGCCTTTTTCAGCACTTGCAAGATGCAAGATTTACTGATAGGTAGGTATCTAGCAGATATCATGAAGTATGTAAATACGAGTATACCTGTATTTATTACATCAAAATACTTCTTCAGGTCTTCAATTTCGAATACCTATCATAAATTGTAGACAGATAAGAATGGATTTTCCTACTCAAAAAATTAAAATTTAAAGGAATATACATACATATGTATATTCCTTTCTAAAACCACGATAGGTATCGGCGTTACAGTATTGTGTTATCCAGTAAGAAGTGTTTTTTTGATATTCAAAGAAAAATGCCACTTTTCAATATGAATGATCGGATATTTATTTTTGATTATAAAGAAGAAGCTATGCCGTTAATAGTGGAAAATAACATCAGACAAATGTCCACCACGACCACGCTTACAGGGCCATTTTCTTTTAATGAAATTTTCCATCACCAAATCGCAAAGTACTGCTCTATTCCTCGATAGCCTCACGAGTTCCATCTTTGAGGTCATGATTCGACGCTGAGCTGTCGGCGTAGACCTTCTCTTTCACGTGGCCCCAAAGAAAGAAGTCGCGAGGTGTTAAATCACAAAATCTCGGCGGCCAATTGTGATCACCTCTTCGAGAGATAACAGGGTCCAGAAACTTTTCCCGCAAAAAATCAATGGTTTCGTTGCTTGTGCGCCGTCTTGTTGAAAGTAAACGTTGTCCAGATCAATACTATCGAGTTTCGGCCATAAAAAATCATAATCATCTATCGATAGCGCAATCCATTCACCGTAACTGTTGCTCCAGCCTCATTTTCGAAAAAGTAAGGTCCAATGACTCCACCGGACCATAAAACCCCACCAAACAATCACACGTTGAAGATAGAGAGGCTTTTCAGCAATAACTCTTGGGTTTTCCGAGCCGCAGATGCGACTATTTTGCTTGTTGACTAAGCCACCGAGGTGGAAATGGGCCTCATCACTCAAGATGATTTTTTGGTGGAATTCCGGATCATTTTTATGCATTTCAACGACCCAATCAGCAAAAGACCGACGTTTTGATGATCGGCCGGCTTGAGTTCTTGTGTTAACTGAACTTTATAAGCCTTAAGACCAAAGTCTGAAAAATACGGTGTAATGACGTTTATGGAATGCCTAATTCCAAAGAACGAGGAGGAATGGACAAACCTGAGTTTTCTTTAGCACTTTCAGCTACAGTAGCAATATTCTCGGAGTTCTTGAGCGACGTGCACGGGTTTTATTCTTCACATCAGTAACTTGTCCCTAAAACTCGAACTTTTTCACCAATTTCTTTATTGCAGTCCGCCAAGATGCTTCTCGACGACCCAAAAAGTTCGAGTTTTACGAACCATCTCTGCCAAATTTTCACCATTTTTATAGCGAATATCAATAATTTCAATGCGTTCTTGAAGCGTGTATCGTTCCATTTTTATTAATGGCGTAACTTCTACTGGTCAAATGTCGAAAAATTACAGCTTCAAACGTGATATCTACCGAAATAGCGTTCTATTCGAAATAATTCCTCTTATTGGAAAATCCTTTAGATGGTCGAAGAAGCAATATACAGGGTGGCCATTTGAAAACGAAACAGACGAGATTACAGACGAAATAAATTTTTCGATAGAAATGCTCGGACAGGTCGATTTCTGTTTCGCGGGGGACAACTTAAGATGTAGGTTACGGATGCATAGCGCTTCAACCCTTGCTACTACAACCCTCACCCCAATTTTTGAATAGGGAAGATGGGGTGAGTGATACCTCATTTGAAAGGTATTTTTATACTGATTTCAGCACAGTAATTGTTTTTTTTTATTTTATTATGTATTAGTTCTCGAAATATTCTTAACTAAGTATTTGAAAATGAAGTGGTGTTTTCATGGCACTTGTAGTGTTTTTTTGTGAAAAATCGACATTTTGAGCTTCAAAACAACCATGACTGTGGCTTCCTTCCTCCAATCCACTGACATAGAAATCTTTAATCAAGATGTCGAACAAACAAAGCTATTGCGAAGGATCTCAATCTTGCTGAAACTCAATCTAAATTAACTTCGATATAATTTGCAGTATTTCCAATAACATGCGGTAACACTTGATCGATAGAAATCTCCAAAAAGTCCAAATACGTACATATCTCTAATCAGATTACCAGGTAAGAAAATCAAATCATTAATGATGCCATAGAAATATTAGTCCCAATTCGTGAAAGGATTTTCGACTTAATAATGAAGTGTTTTTCTCAGTTGGCTTCAATAATGTTTTCATTTTGTTGATTATTGAATTCATATCTTTTTCAAAAAAATGAGAATCGATAATTTTTTATTTATTACGAACAGATCATTAAGTTGGCTTACTGGTTCTTTGACATGTGAATTATTCTTAGTTTTGAATCTAATTCATTGTGCGACATGGTTTATTCAATTGCAGAGCGTGGTGGAAATAATTTCACTTTTTTTTGCAGACAATCAATGTGCGAATAGAACCGCAGAATTCTTCAATCAACGACATTTAGATAAGCATGGTTGTTTTGAAGCTCAAAATGTCGATTTTTCACAAAAAACACTACAAGTGCCATGAAAGCACCACTTCTTTTTCAAATACCTAGTTAAGAATATTTCGAGAACTAATGCATAAAATGAAAAAACAATTACCTTGCTGAAATCAGTATAAAAATACCTTTCAAATGAGGTATCACTCACCCCATCTTCCCTATTCAAAAATTGGGGTGAGGGTTTAGTAGCAAGGGTTGAAGCGCTATGCGTCCGTAACCTACATCTTAAGTTGTCCCCCTCGAAACAGAATCGACCTGTCCGAGCATTTCTATCGAAAAAATTTATTTCGTCTGTAATCTCGTCTGTTTCGTTTTCAAATGGCCACCCTGTATATCATCGTTATGGAAAGAACTTATCGAGAGTGTGACATAGTGATCCATTTCGATACTCAAGCTGCAATTGAAGCAATGAACTCTTATGTCTAGGTTCCAGGTCCCTCAGAAATCAAAGGAAATGAAAACACCAATACACTAGCTAGAAAGGGAGCACAACCCCCACTTGAGGGCCCAGAAACCTTCTTTGATATTGGCAAATGAACCTAAAAGAGAAGCACTCTGAATTAATCATTTAGGTTTGGATCATTCCAATAAGTATTTGGATCTAAGAATAATTAACACCTTCTCACTGGCTTTCTAGAAGGACATTATCGCCTTTGGAAACATAAGATGAGAATTAGGTAAACAAAAACTGACAAGTGTAGATTCTGTGGGAAAGAGGAAGAAACTCCTGTATGTAACCCTCTTAACAATATACAATCGCTTCAATGTTATCTGCTGAATATCTAGTTGTCAGATCCTTATTAGAAAACCCGATAAAACTGACGTAGGGTTGTCTCTTAAGTTAAACCTGAGGCTCCCTTTCTTCCCAATTCATCGAAATCATCATGTCTCTAATTCAAATTTTTCTCGTAATTCGCTAGACTATGGGTTTCCCCAGTGCACCGTTTTGGGACCAACAATATTCTAGAAATGACTGTTCAACCCGATATTTTCAACTTCCTATTCTACCCAAAAGTCATTTGTATCCAGTTTTCATATAAAATTACCTCCAGGTATTGTCTATACTTCACCGGGTAAACTGATATCGTTGAGGGTCCTCATCAAGGTGTACAAAAATACGATACTCTGTCTGCCACGACCAAAGGCGTATCTCATTGGAATAAGTTCGCCCACCCATTTCGTGTTTCTTTCACAAATTGCTTGTCGGCCTCGGTTACAATGGGGACTACGTCGATTAATTAAAAATAAGGATTCTCTTGAAGTTTCAGAGAATGAATACCCGAGATAATGTTCGACAACTTATACGACTACGTGATATTTAGGAGTGTGAAGCCATTCCTTGACAGTCTGGAAGAGTGGAACCTAATATCTGATATATTCGAGCATAATCAGTGACACTTTGGCGTCTTGAAACTGATAATCTTTCAATATCAGCTTCATATTATGTGAATTGTACAGAATTTATCTTTCCTTCTTTCAATTTGAACATGAACATAGACTACTAAACGGAGAATAATGAGACACTAGTAGAACAAGCTTCAACGCCATCTGTTTTTTGTACAACATTACTAATTCGTGAAAAAAAGCTCAATGAAAAAGGAATCTGTATCGTAAAGCTGCCTCAAAAAGAATTCAGTAGTGCACCTTTTGAATAGGTAGGTACACCCATATACAAGAGGCAAAAAGTTTTTTGAATTTCAATTTCCAAAAGGAAATCAGAAATGGATTTGTGCAAGTTATCGATAAGTGAGAAATTTATTTTCATGAAAATAATACCTGCAACGAACTTCATCTGATTTTTTTTGGAATCGAGAAATGAGGATCAATAATCAAATTCTAGATAGAATAAAAATTTATTAATTGAAATAGGTATCACCAATTGAAAATACAGATTTATTTCATAAATATCTAATCAATAAACTGATAATTGCATTGAAAACATTTTCAAAAACTAAATAATGAATTCAATAATACAAAATATGAGTATTTACCTACTAAACTTATTCAATACATGAAAAACTTTTTGAAAACTACGAGTATCTTAATTCTCATAGCAAACGAATATATACATATAAATTTTATAATTACCTTCTTGCATCTCGATTTTCACATCCAATAACACAGCACATCTTCACTCTTGCAGGCATATCGAAATTTATTTATTTCAAAAAGAACGTGTCAAACCACTCTTGTGTCAGTGACAATTCAAAGGTTTTTTGATAATAATGATTTTACAACTACATACTTACTATTTTCTGGATAGGATTCCATGAATGCAACGACATCTAACTATCAATTGAAAATAACTTTTCCTGTATTAGTCTCCTCCTCCGACAGATGGCGCGGAATATACGAGTGGCTCATCTATTTTTTTAGTTTGTCTATGAACATGAATGAACGGGTAACAAACAGATGATTGGCAATCAATCGTTGATTTTGAATTAAGTCGATGGTTTATGTCGAAAATAAATTTAAAATTGCACAGAAATAATGACATTTCAATAATCAAGGTGATTGGAGTTTTGTGAAACCCGGCCTTGAGCTCTGGACCTATAATACTAACTGGACGTCGAACTTAACTGTCACGTAGAAAAAAGTGAGCAAGGGCCGCCATTTGCATTTTGGGATGAAACACGAATATTTCGATGTTCTATGCCAACTGTGCTCAAATTTTTTTCTCTGAAAAATTGACACCTCTCAAGTAAAGCCATACTGCAAATGGCCGCTGTTTGCCTCAAAATGTTCGCTATCTAGTCAATATAGTAATATACATATATTTCTTGTGTGCGTGTGTATGTGACTGAATTCCTCCTAAATGACTGGACCAATTTTGATGAAATTTTTTGTGTGTTCGTGGAGGTTCGAGAATGGTTTAGATTCACAAATCAGCCCGACAGGTGGCGCTGCAGTCGGTATCTAGGTTATTTATAATTTATAAGGCAAGAAACGGTTGCCGGATCAGATAGTTAGTATTATAAATCTATGCCTTGAGCTGGGCTTCACAAAATCTCATATCACGTTGATTGATGAAATGTCATTTTTCTGTGCAATTTTCAGTCCATTTTTGAGCGCCTGTTCTCCTTAAACGAGTGCTGTATCGTATTTGCCCGAATGTCTGTATTTTTTATTTTGAGCCGAAAATGGTCTCAAACGATAGGGTTCTACTCCCTGATGACGAATTCGTGGTCAAATTCAATTTGTCCGTGGGGCCGTCCGTCGTTAGCACAATAACGTTCGAAAGGATTGTTCTAGAGACTTGAAATTTCAGGGTGAGTTCGGTTCCCAAATGACTTGGTTAAGTTCGTTAACCAGCCAAATCGTACAGGGTATTCCACAAATATGGCCATTCAAAATTTTTGTTCCTCAATATCTCAGACGAAACGAACCCATCCAAATGAAATGTTGCGGCCATATGCAAGATGCTCATAATAAGCCTCATGCAAAATAAAAAAAATAAAAGATCAATCTTTATATTTCATAACAAGATATTTTATCTTTATGTATTCATTCCATTTCAAGTGATTGTGCGAAATTCGGTCAAATTTTTGAAGAAAACATTTACTCGATGATTAATATTGTTGATCTCTAAATTGTTCCTTGAAGAACCCTAATGAAATTGGAAATTTAATGGAATTTAAAACAAGGCTATTAAAACTGCCCCTTTGTGCTTCATCTCTCAGTCTGACACGTTTTTTTCAATTGATCATTTTGTCATGAAGTCTTTTTTCAACCTGCCTTCTCACGATATTCCTTGAATATTTTTCTGAATTTAATGAAACCTAGACTGAGGGTTTTCCATTTCTCCACGAATTACCACTTTAGATCCTAGGTAAATATCGATTTCAAGCTCTTTTTATCAGAGCGTTGACCTGTTATGAGATCAGATAAAATAAACAACTACAAAATACTATAGTTCCACACTTAACCCCCGTTTGCAACCGCTCACCCCAAAAGTTCTCCTAGCTAAGTTCCACTTATTTAAGGTCCACTTAAAAATATTTCAGTTGCTCGGTACTGCTTAACAGAAACTTAGCTAAGGATCACTGCCATTTGGCAACGCTGTAAGTTCTTGATACACTCGACCTACTTGTGAAGATTTTATCCGTTTCTATGAGTGATGCACAATTTTATGTTTTGTGGACTAACGTCAAGCAACTGGCAGATAATTCGTAATTTTTTGCTGTGAAGTGTTCTGGTATTTCCAGAGATATAGGTGAAGGTTAAGTTCGAAATGGATAGTGCTGAAAAAAACCAGCAAGAGCACCAAATTTCTCTTCTAATGAGAAAAACATTTTGCTGAATTTGGTGAAAAGTTTCAAGAACATCACCGAAAGCAAAAAAAACAATCGCGGTTACTTGGCGTGAGAAGACTGAAGAGTGGAATAAAATTGCGAATTCATTCAATTCGCAATCCCCTGACGAACATCATACAACCAATGGATCTATGAAAAAATATTACGACAATAAATAGTATGTCAATTATTTTGATGAATGAGACAAGAATTGTAGAAACAATTTATTAAATTATACATTTGATACTCAAGTATGTCGTGAATATATCACTGCTTGAAATATTTGAAAAATCGTTTTGTATAATTGAATTTCGTATGTGCTCCCATGTTTTGATTGTCATTCACTGACACGCTTGTAATTCGTGATTTCGCAAGGATCTGGAAAAAGATTGGAGATCTTCAGGTTCAGGAAGATTCGCAGCATTATGACTTCTGCATATATTATGCAAAACAGCCTTTGCAACCTCAAAAAACTGTCTCTAATTTGAGGCGATTTCCATAGGCAAGAATCGGAAATCGCCTCTTCATAAATCTTTCTAGGAATTCCATGAATCACTAACATCAACTCATCAAAGTCCTCATCTTCCGTAACAACATAGTCAGTCTTTCCATCTCATATAAAAAATACCGCACTACCACCAAAATCTTCTTTCAATTTGAACTGAGACCGGAATTTAACTTCAATTGAAAATTTCAATCACACACATGACATGACATCTGACGGAGGCGCAAAGATAAGTTATACTTAAGCCATAGATTTCTTCGGCTTATCCTTTCTGTCTATTTAGGTGACACTTTAGGTCTGAGTAGAAGCGGTGCAAACGGAATAAGCAAGTTAAGATAGACTTAAAGATAAGTTTCACTTAAGTGTCCTGGTGCAAACGGCCGTTATTGAAGTTCCCCATGTATAATTCCGAGATACACAGTATTCAATAAACCGAATAATTCTAGGATTTTCTCGCTTCGAAACAATCCGCCCATAAAACTCCTTCTTTTTATTTTTCATTGTAAATCTTATGCTGAAATCTAGCAAGGCCCTCAATATGTAAATGTATAGTCCTTAACAAAAGGTTGAGCCCGTCGGTTGGCCATAGAAATTTGGCATATTCCTTCCACTGTGTACATTAAAATTTCAGGTTAGTGTGTGTATTTCCTTGTCAGATTGATACGCAATGTTGTTAGTGCATAGAGTTCTGATAACTTGCAAGCTCGTCGGACGAGGCCGGGTACATTGGGCACGTTGTTGACTTTATTTTACGTTAATGACAGCAAATACTGCCAACTTCAGATAAATAAACAAACGCCTACTATGCGCTCAAACTTCGTGAACGGACTATACAACATGTATGATGATCCAGCCTTTACCGATCGCAAATGGAGATCCTTTCATCAGAAATAATAATCGTTCTTTGTGCCATCGACTTCGTCAACAAAAACCACGGCGACACCTGTAAAAACGTCAAAAGTGACAGCTGACATATGTCAAGACAAAATCGCTGAAAAACACTCGTTAATTCGAAGAAATCTCCTTGTTGGATCTCTCGATTTGCCAAAGGAATCTAGCCGATCGAACGTAATTAAATGTGCTTCGACGCTGCATAACTAACCACCGCTGCAACTGCAGAGCGGTTCCCAATTGAATATTTACAGGCGAATTATTCTGTTATCGGCGTCGCGTTATCGGATCCGCACATTCCTCGACACCAGTTCTGGATATGAATAATTTATCTCCATATCCCTAACGAGAGGTGTGGATTTGTACGAAACTGGGCGTTGGTTGCCGGAATGCAGGAACTTGTATACGACTGCAGTTGTCTGCAGTCGAGCTTTTGACGGTGATGAAATGTTTGAATTTAAAGGTTAAGTTGGGGTGCATGGAAATCCGTGAGAACTTTCACGAACCTGAAGAAGAAAATAGAATACTCGAAACGCCGTCGCAGTGAATGAATTGTAGAGATGACTAAAACAACTTAATTTCTGCCTACCTAATAAGAGGAAGAATTCAATAGCGTTTTCTCGAGTCGTATAACAACTCAACTTTTGGCAATAGTTTCGAATAGTAAGAATGTCCCAGAAAGAATTCTTCATTGAATATTGTGAGTCTCGTAATGGTACCTTGCGGAATTCCAATACGATGTTGAAATTTCGGTATGAGTGACTCAAGTGACCGAATATTCCATTATGAGAAATATTTATGAACTGCAACTCTTCAGGGTTGTCTAACTGAAACAGAAGATCAACCTCACAATTTATCATTGAGCGTTCGTTCTACTTAAACGGTGCAATAAAGTTTTGCCCAAATGTCAATTTTTTGAATTTCGAGCCGAAAATAGTCTCAAACGATAATTAGACCCCTGATGACGAATTCGTAGTCAAATTCAATTCTCTTCGTGGGACCGTCCGCCTGGCCGGCCGTAAGCACGATAACTTTCGAAGGGATTGTCCTAGAGACTCGGGATTTTCAGGTGAGTTTGGTTTCCAGATGCCACGGTTGAGTTCGTTAACGAACAGAATCGTACAAGGAGTTCCTTGAAAATGGTCATTTCAAAATTTGTATTCCCAATATCCCAAACAAAACGAAACCACTTGAAATTAATTTTTC
>CM024247.1:247983-311579 GCA_013421045.1 Propylea japonica
GAAATAGACAAAATAGTGACGTGAAGATGGTACATTTTTGGAACTTTGGGGGCCCATATCTTCTAAACTAAGACAGACCGCCACTTGTTGGTTTCACTAATGTTGTTCAGGAAGACTCAATGAATACAATGACACCAAAATCTGGTCGATATCTGCTGGTCACTAATAACTTAATATTTACCCTGAAAATTATGAATTGGCTTCATTTGATGAACCTCTTGTGTAGGAGTTATTCTAATCGAAAGTACTATTAGTACAATTCTCCCAATACTCTTTTCAGAATGGAAGTTTGGTTAGGTATAATTTTTATTAATTGATAAGCCTCCTGCGCAGGAGTTATTCTAATTTTAAAGTAATATTAGTATAATTCTTTCATTCAATATTTTTTTGCAGAAGAGAGGCTACTTATATTAAGACAAGATTTATTGAACTTCACTATTACAGATTTACAGAACTACCGAAACAATAATATTTCATGAATTATCATCTACTTATATAAAGGATTTATAATGAGTTCAACGTAATGTAGGTACCTTTTATCCTAAACCAGTTCAACCTGTTTAATTTTATATTCTCCTCATTGTAACCCTTCGGCATTTGTGCTTTACGAGCCTTGGTATCTTTGCTGGATAAGTCCAGCAATTGTTCACTAGAAACAATATACACTGTTCTTTCTAACAATAATATTTTCCATTCAATCGAAATCACTAAGAAATTATTGCTCACAGTCAAATTTCAAGAAATCCACATTGTTAGAATCTACCAAAAGTTTCATTTTGGAGGCATACTTAGAATCAGATTACTCTACTAATTTTATGAATTGATATCAAAATGGGTAAATTTTATCGACTTTAATAAACCGTTCTGTTTGAATGAGCAATATAATATCTGGTACCTGTCGTTCGAGAATTTTGGCCAAAGTCAGTAGGATCATTCAAATTCAACAATAACACATTCAAAATTTTTTAAAGGGTACTTAATATACATAGTAGTAGGTTGTTATGGTTATGATTCATATAAATCATTTTATAATAAAATAATATTGATTCCTTATATTCCTCTTCAGTTGTACGACATAAAAGTGAATTACCTAAATTGATAATGAAATGTATTGTGGCTTTTCTTTCTGAATAAATGATCAAATTGATAAGTTATCTGAAATCTATTCTTCCAGTCAATATTATATTCCCTTTACTTAAGCTCCTAGAAATCATTTGTGTGATAACTCATTTTGTACTAATCAGCAATCGCTCACCTGTTATCGCTTTAATACTTTACTTATCGATATCCTTTAGAATCAGTAGTTCTCATACAAGATAACTCTCGAGATAACTACTTTATATGCTGGGCAAAGATAAAGAATCAAGTAAATCCAATTTCCACTTTATTATACCTTTACACATGCTGAAAAGAGAACTTAACATACTGAAACTGATCCATAAAATAACACAATTTTTAAATACTCTTCAAATTCGTAGTTATTAAAATCCCATCTTCAACACAACTTTCTATATTTCAAAATTAGGTAGGACCTCAAATCTTGCCTTATGGTTGTCAAAGCGATACATAAAGTTGACCATTAACTTCAATGTTCTGCATTTTCATTTTATTTATTCATTGCTTGTTTTCCTGGTGTGCTGGACAAATAAGAAGTAAACTGAAAATAGAATCAATAGGTACTTTAATAGATTCATGTTGATGGAAATTAGAGATAAAGTTACCTTCGAATCAAGTAGGTAAGTCAACAACGATTTTCCTATTCCCATATCAATGTCGAAAACGAAATAATTCGAACTGTAGCAAATTAGCTCAAGCGGTAAATGTTAAGGAAACGGAGCGTACACATAGCGAATGTATTTTAGTGAAAAAGAGTATTTACCCATTAAATGTTGGTCCTAGATCACGAATCCGTTATTGAAAACTGATTTTTCCTTCTAATTTCTTGAAAAAAAAATTCTCAAATTTAGATCACTCAACCTCACTAACTTCTTTATTTCACTTATTTCGAACCTTTTTTGGTACTATATTGACGTCAAATCCAATTTTTCGAATAAACACAACAATTTCACAACTTACAACTCCACAAATCAGTCAAAATTCAAGAATTTTCTTATTTTTTACGTTTCACATTTGTACGCTAAATAATGCTGCCATCACAGACAAATAATTCATTGTTTATTTATCTATGGCTACCATAGTAACAGAAAATGCTAGACATGCGATGTTGCCGATACCAGGTGACACAGAACAAAAATAACGCAATATTCGCACAGATGTTTTCCTGCTTTTGTTTAATAAAAAGCGTGATTAGTTCATATTTGATATTGTCATCTCATATATCAAAATCTTTGATATCCACCAAAAATGGTTTGCAACGAATGTAAGTTGTCTTTAACTGAATTTTGGGTATGAATGGTGATAGATTGGATGAGTTTCTGAGTGAGCATGGAGTGTTTGGTGGCTTTTCCCGAGAATTGGTCTGTCCAAAATGCAACAATCCATGCATATTTTATGAAGATGGAATGAGATTTATGTGTAATCGTTCAAGTTTGGTATCCAGAAATGGTAGGAATATAAGAGTCAGATGTCGTTTTTCACATTGTTTAAAAAAAAACACTTTCTTTTCAAAAAGCAAAAAATCAATTCATGAAATATGCAGGTTTGTTGCATTTTGGTTAGTTAACATGAAGCAAGAGTTTCTAGAACGTGAATTAGCATGGTCCAGGCCGACTGTAGTTGACTGGACGAGTTTTTGTAGAGAAGTTTGCTTCGTCATTATTCATGACAATTCCAGACCACTAGGTGGAGTGGGAAAGATTGTCGAAATTGACGAAGCTAAATTTGGCAAGAGGAAGTACAATAGGGGGAGAATTATTGAGGGTCAATGGTTTTTCGCTGGGATTGAACGAGAATCCAAAGAAATATTTATGGTTCCGGTTGCTGATCGGAGCCAGAATACTCTGTTGGAACTCGTGAGGCAGTGGATCCTTCCAGGCACCACTGTGATGTCAGATTGTTGGAGAGCTTATAATTGTTTAGACAATGAAGGTTTCCAACATCTAACTGTCAATCACAGTGTTAATTTCGTTGATCCTGATACTGGGGCTCACACCCAAAATGTGGAGCGGCTGTGGAGGGATATAAGAAATGATATTCCTAGGTTTGGTAGACGAGAAGAACATTTTGTCTACTACCTTGCGCAATACTATTTCCATAGAAAATTCCCAAATCATACTGAAAGATTCCACCAATTTTTCAAGTATATCGGGGAAGTCTATCCCCCCTCGGACGCTACAGGTGGTGGGGATGAAAACCAGTAGATTCACCCTATTAAAATTTTTCAAAATTTATTTTCCAAAATTTATAGTCATTTTTCATTAAATTCATTTTCAGATTAAATATAATAATTAAATTTTTTAAATTCATTTTCCAAATTCATAATCATTATCTGTTAAATTCATTATTACCTAGATTCAGTATATTTAAATTCTCAAAATTAATTTTCCAAATTTGTGTTAATTTCTCGTTCTAGTCACTCTTGTGTGATGTTTTTCCAATTTAATCCCTATACCTGAATGAATGTTTTAAACCTTTCACCTTACCTAACCTAAACCATATACTTATATGGTTAGGTTTCATTCCCATCCCTGAATGTTCCTTTATTCCCCAATCCTTTCCTGGCAAAGGTGGCCCACACCTCCCCGTGGTCTTTGCTGGATAGCTTTTCTCACATCTCATTTAAACCTAACCTAACCGACTAAGGCTGGGTTAGCTAAGTTAGCGTTAAGTACTACTTGCTTGATCATCACATCAATAACAATTTGAATGCAGTTCATTAAAAAATGATATAGTTTTCTAAATAACCTAGTATGATGAATGTTGGAAATTGTAAACTGAGTTGGGCCTATAGAATTGTAATTCTGTATTTTTATACACATAACTATTTAATATCTGAAAATTTCATTTATACTCTGTTTTCAAGTTCAAGGTCCGACAAATCAGATGATAACTGTCTACTTTTGCAGTGGTTATATCGTTTTCCATTGGAAGAACTGGTGCGCAACAAAAATTGCCCCATTGAAAAATTTTTTTTCAATGATACAAAGAACGATGAAATGCCCATAAAAAATTAAATATTTAAAGAGATAGTGTTTAATTTTGTTTATTACTATAACTCAGAGACAATTGTCTCTGCTATAACTCATCATCAGTATGATGACTAATCGCTAAGGTAACATTACAGGATGAATATCTGGTTTCCTGCTTATCAGTAACTGATTTTCATAATATTTGGCATATTGTTTCGTTATGATTTTTTTGATGTCACATGTAAGATTTTATGGTAAATATCTAGTTTACCGCCCTGTTATCGGTTTTCAAAATAGGAAAAGTGCAAAGTATTTATAAGAATGGAAATCAACCAAAAACATTCAATTTAAATTAAAAAAAATCAGGTTAACTTATTTTTATTTTATCTTCTCATATCTTTTTGTCATCAGATTTCTAATTATCGGGATGTATCAAATTTTATATAAGCATCAGCAGATTACTTCAAAACCATTCAAAATTATTAATATTTATTAGTAATTTTTCTCTGATGAATTTTCTTCGAAAGATTTAACAATATCATTTGTACTTTCAACATTACGTTAATTCTATTTATTAGCTACTCGATAAGATTCAGTTCAACAAATAATAAGAAAAATGTGCAATTTTTCACTCAACAATTATTTCTAATCGGAAAGTTCAAATTACCTATCATTAGAAAGTAATGTATTGTAGATTGGCAATAGAGTCAAGAATTGAAACATTCTCTAAATTGACATTCGTGACTTTCAACATTGCATTTAAAATCAAGTCTAGAAATCAACTCTTTTCTTAATATGACATATTTTAAAAATTGATTGAATAAACTATTATATTGATTCTTAATTAATTATTTATTCATCTCAATACAATCAAATGACAAAATTTATATTAATGACAATGTACGTTCTTCATTTTTCAAAATTTTAACATACAAGTTCTTTAAGAAGAATACATTCTTCTTTCTCAATTGCATTCCTTCCTTCGATAAAATTTTTTTTCTTTTAATTTTCACAAATCTTTTCCATTTTCATCATTATGATGTTTTATTTCATTATACATTAGACTCTTGATAATTTGACACTCGATAAATTGAATCTCTCGATTATTTAAAGTTCTTTCCAGGTCCCTTGAATAACTCTTGATAATTTGAAAAACATCAACATATTCTGACCCCCTCGATAATTTGAATTTGTAGCTATGGTATTTTGGTCAATAACAATTTTTAATTTGAAGTCAAATCACCCAAACACTCTATAATTGAAGTCCCCACTCTTCTTTGATCCGTTTCATATTATAACCGACTTGTCTTAATTGAGCCATCACAGTCGTCCACTGTTATGAATTATCTTCCACAAGACTCAGAATGGAGCCTCCTACCATACTGTGAAGAGTTAACATTTGAGGATTATGTTCAATTTGATGAAGATGTTCACGGCATCTTAGTCCTTCTCTTAACACTACGCTCCTACGCCCTCAGGGCAGAAACAAACAATGATTTCTTCTCAGCTCTTAACATTATGAAAAATACCCTGGACTCGATAGCAATTTACGAACTACTTTTCGAACTGAAATACTTATGTTATCATATACATACACATAAAGATCATGTATGAAGAATGAAATACATAATTACATATCCAAAATCATTAGTATGTAACTCAAACTCTTGTTTATTTGAATTTCACCTTACTCCCTCTTGTTTATTTGAACTATTTTTATTTTGAACTCTTGGTAATTTGAACATTTTCGTTGGTCCCATGAGTTTCAAATTATCGATAGTCGACTGTACAAGTTTGGAAATTCATACCTAAAACAAATACAATGCATCAGACAGAGAATTCATCCGTCTAGTTGCAAAGATGAATAGTCGAAACAATAACATGCTGTAACATAATGAATTCTGTTGTTTTATTGCAATAATCTATTCTTGTCTCTCTCTTATCGTTGGGAGAAGAATAATTCATTTAGTATGGTAGGCAACAGTAAATAATGAATCAAGTATTACTGGCAGCCTGACAATTAAATAATTCTATACCTGTACAGCAGGTTTCCTACCATACTGTTATAAGAGAGAGACAAGACTTGGTTATTACAATAAGTCAACGGAATTAATTCAGTTGCAGCACGTTATTATCTCGACTATTCATCTGTGCAACTAAACGGAAGAATTCTATGTCTTATGCATTGTATATCGTAAGTTTTAGGTGTGAATTTCCAAATCTGTATATCAAACATTAGTGACCAGACTATTTTTCTTTTTGTTCTTTTACCGTTCAATTTGAATGAAATCATAGGGGTTTAAATATTGAAGTATGAGTTTTAGTGGAGAGAGAGTCCTATGTAATATGCACTTGCTGAGGAATTTGTATTGAATCACTATCTAACAGCAACTCTTGTTGTATTTTTTTTTCTTATCATAAATTTCCTGCATTTCTCCAACAGAAATTGAAACATCTTCTCCGTCAACCATTAAAATTATTATGATATACATATATCCTGTAATTTCGTTCGAATAAATTCCAATATCATCACAATTATTGGGAAATATGGACATACTCAAATAGTCCTTTATTTCATAATTACTTAATTGCCATAAAATCTTTAAATTTTTGATTCTCGTCTCCAAAACATTGTCGTCTAAAACTGAAAAAGAATAAATGAGTGAAATATTCAAAAGACTTTAATCCAATAAATCAATATAGGTTTGTTAATGAAATACTAACCTATATTTGCACCAATTTCAAATAATATTTAAAGCTTCAAATTCTTTCAATTTCGATTACAAACATTTCATTCATCAAATCTTTGCAAACACTGCTGGACATTGAAAAATATCTGAGACTTAAATTCATAAAAATTATCGATTCTATGTTAGTAATGTTATGTTTTGTTATGTTATGGCAAATGACAGAATTGCAACCACAGAATTAAAATAAAAATTTACAGTTGAACTCTTTATTTTCTAAATTGAGATTCAAAATAATAATTTTAATCATTTCAAAAACAAGAATAAGCAGCAATGTATGTTCAAAATTATATTGAAATTGATTCTGAATTGTATGTTCGAATGAACATATCAATAGCGATTCTATTATTCCAGGAATATACGATAAATTTTATTAACCGGCAACAGCGTAAAAATCAACAAGACATAGAAAAATTATGTTTCTGCCATTTTCAAAAGCAATAAATAAAAAGTCAAGAAATTCATATAATTTAGTCAATTTGTGGAGTTTTGAATTGTGAAATGGCTTTATTTGATTGAAAAATTGATTTTAGCATCGATAAAAAGTGCAACACAACAGTACTAAATGAGAGAAATAATCAAGTTGATGAGGTTAAGTAGTCAAACTTTAAATTTTTTTTTCCTGAAAAAACTAGAAGAAAGAATGAGTTTTTAAAGAGGATTTCCAATTTTGAACTAAAATTCAGTGAGTACATATTTTTTTTGATAAAAATACATGCACTATATGTGCGCTCCGTTTCCTTAACATTTACCTTAATTTGTCAATTCATATTTCAAATATGTTCGTTGAAAATCTAAAGGAATAGCATTGTTTTTGATCCCTTCCAGGTTAGTTAGTTATTTTTAAGAGTTATCAGAGTTTATTTGTTATATTTTCAACTAAAGCAAATAACCTTCCAGATTGAAGACATCAAATCATCTATTTCTTGAACTGAAACTGAATTGATTTCCATCTTATAAATCAAAACGTAAGCTATCTGATTGATTTTCGAAGGACTGCACTGAGATTTCGAGCTATAATGACCACATCCATGAAAATTTGCATAGCTTTTGAAACATCAATACGAATGCGAAGAAAAATTCATTCAAATTCAAATGGATTCAGACTATGGGAACGGAAACATAATATGAAATACCAGAAGACAAACAGAATCCACATGAAACCATGAACTTTTGCTCTACCGAAGGTAAAAAATATCTTAAAATCAATGAAAACAAGAGGTTCATTTCGTACGTGTGTTATTTCATTGACTCCGGAATTGAAAGAAATATATTTTGATGCTGAAGAGATGTGATGTTTAGGGATGAGTATTTACAAATGACTTATTTACCTGCATACGTGAGAAAGAATTTGGAGGAGAACTACCAGAATCAAGAAATACAACAGAACTGTCAGGCAAGACCAGGAGAATAAAAAGGATTTCAAGAAATAAAGGACATTTTGTGCTAATAATTTTGATGGGAAGAATGTTTCCGTGACTTTATGGTTGAAGAAATTTGAGTCGGAATGTATGCGTTGTGGAGTGGAAGAAGATATGGACAAAATTTTGATTTTACGTTTGTTTCTGGATGGGATAGCGAAAGAATGGTTTGATTCTAAATTAATTATATTAGGTTGGAAACTGATTTTCAAATATGGAAAAATAACTGCTTAGATAGTTTTTGTGAAACAATTTGGTATAAGCATAGAGAGGCATATTCATTTAGATACATAGGAGGAAGTTTAGTTGACTACGCTTTCAGGAAAGAAAATTTTTGTTGTTGAATCTCCGAAATAATTTTCCAACTGACATTTTAATAATGACTTAATTGTGACAAGTTTGCCAAATTTTTACAAGATAGAATTGATCGATCAAATGTAACACTTTTGAGAATTATTAGGTGAGTTACGAAAGTTAGAAGGTTCAACAAAATATGAAAATGCTCGAAATACAAAAATGGCAAAATGAACAATAAGAATGATAAGAAGGAACCATGTTCAATTTGTGATAGAAATGGTTTTCCAGGGAGATTTCATCCTGAAGCTTTATGTCGGCTAAAGAATAGGAGATTTAATAATGTTAAGCAAGGGAACGTATCCGGTAACATAAGAACGGTGAACAATGTTGGGGTACAGGATGAATTAAATGAGGCCATTTCCGATCAAAAAACTAGTTTTTTGCCATTGATCAAATTGAAAGTGTTCATAAATGATAATGAATTTTGTGGAATTATGATTCAGGCTCAAATGTCACTCTTCTGATTCGAAAGTGGCAGATGAGTTTGTCTACATATTCAAGAGGATAGGAACACATTCAAAACAGTCAATGGCAGGGCAATTTTTCAGGAAAAATAACTACAAAAATGAGAATTAATGACATTGAAAAAGAAGTTGATTTTTTGTAATTATGATAAAATTTCGAGTATGATATTCTACTCGGATTAGATTCTATTTTCATTTTCAATTGAAACAAGATTTTGATTTGAATATTTATCAAAGATTAGATATGAACGAAAAAGAAAAATCGATTCTTTCTATAATAATTATGATAATAAGGATTACAACATCAACTTCAATGAAGGGATACCAACAGAACTTTCGAAGCGAAATTAGAACATTTAACAACAAACCAGAGGAATAAAATTGAAATGTTGATGAATAAATATGATAATATTTTTGCAAAACACACATTTGATATTAGTTTGGTGCAGAATAATGAAGCACATATAAAACTTTTAGAACACAAATTTGTAGCTAAAAAGCCATACAGATGTTCAATGGAGGATCAAAAGAGATAGAATTTCAAATAGGAAATTTGTGAAGGCGAATCTGATTGAAGATCTTCCTCACCTTTCGCAGCACCAGTCACGTTGGCATATAAAGAGATGAGGGATCTAAGACAAGATTGTGTGTTGTCGATTTCCGTGAACTCAATAAATTGATTGTTCCCGAACCACAGCCTCTTCCATTGATCGATGAAATCTTAGCGAAAACCCGTAATGCAAAGTTTTTTACTACATTAGATGTAAATTCTGCCTTTTGGTCGATTCCTGTTCGTATCAAAGATAGATATAAGACTGCTTTTGTGACGCAAAATGGTCACTGGCAATGGAAATGTTTACCTTTTGGACTTAAAACATCCCTAGCGATAATTCAACGTATTTTGAATAATATTATTAGGAAATATAACTTGAATTCATTCTGCCAAAATTATATAGATGATATTTTGATATTTTCTTCACATTTTGAACAACATATAGAACATTTGGAGGAACTCTTGAAAGCAATATGTGAGGAAGGATTCAGACTAAAATTTATCAAATGCAATTTTGCCAAAGAAGAAGTCAAATATTTAGGACATATTGTTGGAAAAATACAGTAACGACCCATAAACGACAATTTGATTTCCATTAGGAATTTTTCTCCACCACAGATAATCGGAAGAAAATAAGGCAATTTCTGGGTAAAGTTAATTTTTACCACAAATATATAAAAGATTCCGCTAGATTATTAGAACCGTTGCATAATTTACTGAGGAAAGATGTAAAATTCAACTGGTCATTGGATTGTCAGAAAGCTTTTATTAAGGTTAAGGCAATCCTTTGTTCTGAACCAGTTCTTGCAATTTTCGACCCAAATGCCTATACTATTATATATACTGATGCCAGTATTCAAGGAGTAGGAGCTGTTCTTAAACAAAAACAGATTAATGGTGAGATGAAACCTGTAGCCTATTTTTCAAAAAAACTGAATAAATATCAGAAGAATAAGAAAGCAATATTCCTAGAATGTCTGGCAATTAAGGAGGCAATAAAATTTTGGAAATATTGGCTAATGGGAAAAAAATTCGTTGTTGTTACTGATCATAAGCCATTAGAAGGAAAAGAATTTCGCGCAAGACCAGATGAAGAGTTGGGTGATATGATGAATTATTTATCACAATTCGATTTCGAGATTAAATATGAACCAGGAAAACAAAATGTCGAAGCAGATTGTCTTTCTACAAACCCAGTTCTGGAGGAAACGGAGAATATGGAAGAATGTATAAGAACAGTTAATTTGGTGGCATTAAATGAAATAAAAAATGATCAACAGAATAATCTCCCATGATAAATAACATGAAAAGAACTATTGTACAGAAAGAAATATTTTACAAATTACAGAAAATAACAAAAAAAATAATTTTATCGAATGATTTTGGAAAAGATTTAATCAGAAAATTGCACAATCATTATGGCCACATTTGTGCTAGTAAGATAAATACAAAAATTAGAAAGTTTTATTATATTCAAAATATGGATTCGCTAGCGAGAGAAGTTTGTGGATCATGTGACATCTGTTATAAAAATAAAACGAGAGTAGGTCAAAAATATGGACTTCTTTCACAGCTGGGTCCAGCAAAAGAACCCTTTGAGATAATGTCACTGGACACAATTGGAGGCTTTGCTGGAAATCGCTCTTCAAAAAGATACCTTCATCTCCTAGTGGACCATTTCACTCGATATGCATTTGTGAGTACTTCCAAACACCAAACAACCGAGGACTTCATCAAATTAATTAACAAAATTCAAGATAAACGACCGATCAAAACATTATTAACAGATCAATACCCAGGAATAAATTCGGAAAAATTCAGACAGCACATGAAAAATTTGAATATACAGTTGATTTTTACAGCAGTCGATTGTCCTTTTTCAAATGGTTTGAATGAACGGCTAAATCAGACATTAGTGAACAGAATAAGATGCAAACAAAATGAGAAGAAAACTAGAGCTTGGACGAAAATAGCAGATGAATGTAATGAAGAATACAATAGGACGGACCATTCTGTAACTGGATATAGCCCAGAATATTTACTTTATGGAAAACGGATCCCATTGCTCCAGAAGAACTTATAGAAAGAGTAATTTACCAGAGATAAGGAAATAGCATATAAAAATTCTCTACGTTATCATGAATACAATAAAAAACTAGTCGACAAGAACAGGAAAGATTATGATTTTAAATTGGAGATTATGTTTATGTTGAGAATAAATCTAAATTGAATAGGAAAAACTTGAGGAAATAAGAATAGGACCTTTTCCAATAGTGAAGAAATTCAGACACTATACGAGATAGACATTGGAAATAGAAAAAAGGACAATATATTACTTTCATGTAACAAAGTTGCTCCCATATGACAACGCCACATATAGTGGTTGTTGCATACTTTGTGTGGGGGGATGTAAAAATGAACCGTGTCATTTTCTTTAAAAGACAACTTTATATTTTCCTTTCTATGTTTATTTAATTTCAACTTCGAGAATGCCTTGATTTGTCAATTAATTAATTTATGTCAATTCATATTTCAAATATTGTTCGTTGAAAACCTAAGGAATAGCATTGTTTTTTGATCCTTCCAGGTTAGTTAGTTATTTTTAAGAGTTATCAGAGTTTATTTGTTATATTTTCAACTAAAGCAAATAAACCTTCCAGATTGAAGACATCAAATCATCTATTTCTGAACTGAGAAACTGAATTGATTTCCATTCTTATACATATATACATATTAATAGTTATAGATTTCTGTGACCAAATTTGAAGAATATCCAGCAGAAAACGTGAAGTTGTGTATTTTTTTTCTACATCATTCTCCTCTATCTACATATTCTGATACCGAATAAAGCCTTTTTCTACTCAATGTTTAAGACATAAGCACTAGTAGATTTTCAATATGCAGGTAAGCTATGGAATTTTTACAATAGTTTTTTTTCTTTCTTCCAGAGTTGAATCATTATTGAGTTAATTTTAGAAGGCACCATAGCATAGCTTCCTCTTTATTTTTTCAGAAAGTTTTTTATTAGATGTTATTCTGGATGAATTAGCAAAATGAATAACAGAGAGAAGACGAAAATATACAGAAACTGGTGAAGTATTTCCTGCTGTATGATAAATGTCACCTCATTTAGAATTGATAACGTTCTTTTATCTATGGAATCAAAGTAAATAAAAACTTTTTAGATCGCAACAGAACCGCACGTAACGGATAGCATTCGAAACTGTATTTATTTCTTGAATGAACACATTATTAATATTATAATTATTATATTTATAAGTTAAATTGAGTTGCAAAGACTATAATTGATAGGATTGAAAATGTATATTTATTGGTGCATGGGTACATGCAAGTCAAATAAAACAGCCTTGCATGAGTAACATGTACAGTGCCGAAAAGCAGAAAGTGAACCACGTTTCACAGGTTCATTCCAAAAAGGGCTCAGCAAGTTAATTGATGTGGAGTCTGAATACTTTGCTTCATTTTTTCACCGTCGTTCAAATGGAGAAGTATTTTTATTTTAAAATACTGGTCATTCGAAATTACACAATAAATTCTGAGGATTTGATGTCGATGTGCTATATATCCATAGATGGAGCCGGGTTAAAAATAGGAAAAAAATCGTTTACATTTCGCTTTCCGCCACTGTACATTCACTGCATTGTAATATACTTCTAAATGTGAAAACCTGAGAAGTACACCAGTATAAAAATTTCACTAGGTCATTGAAAACGAAACACGAAACTTCGAACATTTTCCGACAATTTCCATTTTCAATTTATCCTCATTTACTCAATACAAAAATGTCTAGGTTTTTAAGAAGCGATAAATACCTCCCCTGAAAATATTTATGAGGTACTTTTTTTCGTTGAATCAAAATTGCCGACGTTTATAAGTGTCAAAATAATTATGTATGTAATAGACTTGTTTCAATACAATTAAATGAGGAGCCGCCTGCGCCGTTTTGATTTATCTGTACATTAATAGATGTAGCTTCGAAACTAAGAGGAAAATATAAGTCCAAAAAGGAATTGTGTAACATTGGAGTCGATCTGGCCTGTTCACCAACTCGTCCGAGATTAATTCACCCGAAAAACTCACCCCCTTTCTTGCACTCCAGGTCTCTTAAGTATAGTCTATCCTTTTGTCACCATTTCCTTCTCAACATTCCACAAATTAAAGTCATTTGGGCGACAATATAGCGAGTTCTCTGACGAGTTACCAGCGCGCCAAAAACAGAAATATAACAAGTTGAAAAGTACTGGTGGAATCACTTACACATGAAAAAATGTAAGATGTGACTGGCAACAAATTCAGCTATAAGCCAACTGAGATAATATCTCTTAATCGCAGCGATTAGGAAATCTTCATTTTTAGCCGCTACATTTCGTATGTCACTCACATTGAAGTTATGTCAAATGTATTTAGGTGAAACAAAAATTTAATTAAAGTTAATTTCTGCTTTGAAGTATTCTGGCACCGCAACATAATTTCTGATTCCAAGCGGTAGAGTGAATCCATCATTACTTTTGAATATAGCAGAGCGTCAAAATTACCGCTAAATTTGCACGATAACCTGTTGCCAGAAAACTGAGTTAGTTCATTGATTTTTTGAAGAATGTGTCCGATACCAAAGATAGAGAACCTCTGACATAATTGATTATTGTTTGAAAATTCAGCAGACAAATCAGAATTATTTTCATTTCGCAAAATAATCTACGTCACAAAGCACGTCGCTAATATGTTTAGAAAAATTGTGAGCTTTTTCGGATTTGTTCTTTCAAATTTTATTGCGTTTTTTCGTCAAACAAACAACAATTACTACTCGGTAAACCTCATGACGTGATAAACTATTTTTTCTAAATTTAGTTCAAATATGAAATATCATAACTCAACAGTTATTTTTTTCGATTGAATACTGGATGTACGAAAGAACATCAGAAATGTAAAGCACGGTGATAAAACAATAACAGGCAGAAATTTGTGTTCCAAAAAAACTCATTATCCAACAAGTGGGCAGCACACTTACACTCATATCACCTATCATACACAGATAATAGGAAAGGATCTATAACCAGCGTTAAGCACCTGCAGTCATAGTTTCTAGGTTTATGAGAAAATGGGATACTTGTGCCGTTTACTTAGATATATGAGTACTCTTCGAACAATAAAACTCTCTGTGAGCTCGCTACTAATACATTGAGCGTGAAAAGTTAACTGTGCATAATACGCAAAAAGTACATCCCATGCAAACTAGTTTTACATGTATTCGGCTTGAGAATAAGGATGAAATGAGGTGTAGAAATTAATTTTTCATTAGATTCAGAGTTATTGGAACTGTTCTGATATCCTCATATGTACCATAATTAATGATCGAGTAATGTCGAGGATCTAACAAATACAGAAACAAAGATAAATTAAGTGATTAAGAAATGTTGAGCACTTCATGCAATATTTTCATATAAGTTAACGTTATATTTTTACACATTTCGTATGATGTATTTTGTTTCTGTTGTGTTGATTACGATTGAAAACAAATATTTCTCTGAAAATTATTACAACTGAAAGGATTTTCACATCTCGGCAACAATCGATCTGAATGAACTTCATCGATTTCTTTTCGAATCTGTACATATGGAACGTTCGACTCCACAGAATAATTTATGTTTTTATAACACTAGATAATTTTCAGCGCGCTTATTCCTAGGAAAACAGTGTATCATAGTTTCGATCAGAAGACTGTTAGTTCCAAATGTTTAAGCACTTTAATTTCGAGCCGGAAATGGTCTTAAAAGCGTTCGACTCACTGATGAATATTCTGAGATCATAAACATTTCTGCCCTACTGGCCGCAGGGTGCATGGTCAGAAAAGCTCGGTTTACAGACCAAATCGATCGAATAGATTTAGAGTTATGATTTGAAATTCAGTTTTGGACTTACTCAAAACTAGAAATCCTATCGGATCATATATTTAGATGTTCTATGATAATATCGACACTTCTGTAGATATTTTGAATAGAAAATATAAAACTGACCAATGAGACAGGACAGGGCACATGTGTGGTCGAAATACCTCGATCTAGTTCGTAAATGAGTCAAATCAAGTGATATTTGTTATGAATGTACACCGAAAGCTCTCTTTTTGCATTCTGTGTGTGACATGCGCAATGCTATTCCAATTTCGAAATATCTATGCTCCTCATTTGTACGTTAGTCGTCGTGCTTTCCCTACTCCTTATCGATTAAAGGTTTATGAACTCTGCGAGTGTTTTATCAGTGAATTATTATATCGATGGCTTTCTGACAAAACATCGTAAGCGACAATGCATGATTTTACACAAAACGATTTTTTTTGTATAGGTAAACCATTTCAAAACCTAATCATCTAAAATTCATACGTGAACTCTAGCAGCTCTACTGATTCATCTAAGCAGAAAGAAAAGTAGAAAAAGGAAATTTCTATTAAATATGGCGCTTACGATGATTTGTGAGCACCCTCTGAAATTCAATATACATGAGTTTGTCGCTTAATATATGTACTTACGACATTTTGTGGGTATGTGGTTTTCAAAGAAAGTGAACTATAAATTCGATCTTTATTAGTTTTTTTCTAGAACAAAAACGAAATTCATAATATTTCAATATATAACTATACTGTGAATTTAAATTATTCAATTTTTCTTCATCTTCGTCGTCTGTTTGTTGCGAGGATATCAGGTATGTTTCCATTTGGAGCAATTTGTCTATATTCATTAATAAATTTTGAAGGTATTACATGCTTTTCACACAACTTCATTAAATCTTCATATTTTTTTTGTGTAATTTGTAATGGTTGTGGATAAACACTTGAAAGTTTTCTTGACAAAACTTAGATTTTTTTCCTGTAATTGAAAGAGAAAATTCAATTCATAATTTTGAGTTGAATTGAGAGGTTAGCTTACCTTTGGCAGATCCAGTAGCAATAGGAAGGATTAAAGATTCAGCGGCATCAGAATATGAGTATTTAATTTTAATAAAATCATTTCCTTTGTCTAGAGCAGCTATTCGCACTCTACTAATTTGAAATTTGGACCCTTCTGTAGTTTTATTTGGAAGTAACATTTCAGCAAAAGATTTCCATGACATGAAGTCCGTATGGCTCATACTTACAACGTTGTAAGGTTGGGGATCCACTCTGGAATTTCTGATCAATGTAGGCCATTCTGACGGGGCCCAAATAATTCTTTTACGTACAAATCTTTCGATGGTTGCATGTACGGAATCTACTGGCATGTATGTATGCCCGGGTAATAGAAAGGTAATTTTAAGGTGACTGATATTCTTAGATTTTTCAAAAATGTATAGAGCATGACTAACATCGCCTTGTTCTTATTTTGCCCTGCACAGCTATCGCAATAAAGGGCAACACTTTTTACCGTCGAGCGACTATCTGCTTCTTTCAATATTTGTGGATAATTGAACAAATTTCGTTAGTGCCTCTATTTCCATCTGTTTCACCCCAAAGGTAGCAGTAAGCATTCCTCGTTCCACTTTCGTATACAGTTTCATTATAGAAAGAATATTTCCGAGAATAATATAAAAGCATATTGTCACCATGAGGAGTGTTTAAAACTTTCTGAAGGTCGAAACTTGAACAGATGAAGCTACTATCTTCCTTTGCAATATTTTGATCCGCGAGAAATTGAGTTTTGCACTCTTCTTTATCTTTTAAATGTATCTGGTATTCCAAGTCCTCTATCGCGGAAGATTTGCTTTCTTTATTCCTATTTCGGGATTCACAGGTAATGCATTTGTCTTTTTTGGTAAATGAAATCCTACATTGAAATCTTTTTTGAAAATATTTCTAAAAACTTTCAGGGAAATCTGAGTTTTTATTTTATGAAATTCTAACTGATCTCTTACAAATATTCTGTAGAGGAAGGACACGTTTCTCATTTCACTTGGTAGGTATTTTTTTGTCGAACTAGATCTGCAGTAATGCGATGGAACTGCCGGCAACTTTTTTATGAAATCATGAACTTGTTTTTTATTTTCTAAGCTAATTTTATGAGGAGGGTCATGTTTTCCCCGCTGGTCACTTTTAGGAATCTTGCCATCTAGTGCTGTATTTTTTGTGTATCTCAGTGTCATTTGTGAAATGTTGAGTGTTTTCAAAAGAAACTGTTGACAGACTTCAATTTCCTCATTATTCCACTTGATGAAGTATTTGAAACTTCGTGTCCTTCTACTATTTTCCATTACTCTTTGTCGTTTCACTGCAGTTTCTCTTATGCAAGATAAGAGCCATGCTTTTTGTTTAGAATGGTCTCCCAGGCCCCAGTAAAATTCAAATATATCATGACGTTGCTGTTCTGTAAATTTACTACCACAACTGTTCTGACAACGCTTATTTCTGCAAGGATTTTCTTGCACCGATTTGTGGCTCCTAATGCTTTTTGATCCTTATTTTTTTGCCTTTTGGCATATCCTTTTTTTTCATACCCGAAATTCCTACAGAATCTTCAACAACACCTGATTTTTCAGAGCAAGATGAAATATAAAAGTCAGAATCTTTCTCGTCATGAAATGAATACTCAGAGCTGAACCTTCTGATCTTCCTCCATTTTGCAATATCTTCCGTTGAATTCGATTCAGATTCTGAACTGGAGGAATAATTAACAAGCTTACAGTCGGTATGTATAAGCTTATCAATATTGTCGGGCGCTTCCTCAAAATTTGAAAATTGAATAGATTCTGATGATGGCCTGAATCCAGTTCTTTATCAGTAAAAACATCGTTCGCATTATCTAGTAACACTACAGGTGTTTGTAATATCTAAAAGTGCTCTATCTGATGTATTCAGCGTATTCTCATTGAACAATTGACTAATAGAACAAGTTTGAGGAATTTCGTCATCAGTTTTAGGATCAATTTCGTTTTGAATGTTATGCGGACAATCTGAATAATTTTCGAAGATGTCAGAGACGTCCAAATCATTCAACACGACGTCTCCTTCAATATTCTCTTTTCGATTTTGGTTCAATGCCATCATTGTGATTTTATACCCTCTCGAAAATGCCATTGTTTATTTATTTACTCTGCAAACACCATAATATTATAAAGAGTAATTACATGCATAGTTATTAAAAGTTAGTTGAAATATAAATGCAATTTCTTACCTTCAAAGAGGTGATTGAGATTCAACTACACTCTACTTTGTTAACGAATATCGTCGTTGAAATCTGAGGTTAGAAAATTAATACGCCGTCTAATAACAGCTGATTTTCTTCCAGTAGGGAACGAAATTTTATCGTAACCAACAGAGAGATCATCGTAAGCGACGGCGCTTACGATGTTATGTCGGGAACACTCTGCTACTTACGATAAAATTGGTAACTCCGGAGGTTCCTATATGAAAACTTGTCGGTTACGATATAATCAAACTCCATTTTTAACCAATAAAGAAACACGAAATCCCAATGTGGTATGCTTCTGTCTAGAGACATCATCGTAAGCAACGCTTAGGCGCTAAAATCTAGAATTCGAGGTTTATGTCGCTTACGATGTTTTGTCAGATATCCATCGATATACATATATCTTATGGTTAGAATACGTCATAAGGCGAAAACTATTCTGCCGATGTCTACTTTATTCGTTTGATGATGTATATATATTTTTATTTCATATTTGTAGGAAAGTTCTGCTGTGAAATGGAAGTGAACCACCTCTCCAGGTGTTGCTTCGAAGCAAGATGTTTGGTAATTTCGAACGTCTATAAAATGATTACTAATCATGTTATTGTAGAATCAGTTGATTATGATTCAACCATTCATATTCCTTCTACTCAATTTTTTATGTTCAATATGCGGCTGCGATATAAGTCCAGTGCAAAATTTTGTTTTGATGAAATTAGATTTAGAACACATTTAAGATATTTGATATTCAGGTCTCTCAACTTGCAAGATATGAAATTAATAATGATCTCATGAATTTGGGAAATTCTGTGCACTATTTTTTCAAATTGCTTCATCAAATGATGGACTCATATCGCACATCCCTTTTGAGATGGAAAAAATTGAATTGGAGGAAAACGAACTGATTCAATAACATATAGTCCGTTCACGAAAGGTTGAGCCGTCGGTTGGCCATGGAAATTTGGCATATTCCACTGTGTATATTGAAATTTAGGTTACGTTTATTATTTTCTTGTCAGATTGATACGCAATGTTGTCAATATTGCATATAGTTGTCTGATACCTCGCAAGCTCGTCGGATGAGGCCGGGTACATTCAGCAACGTTGACTTTATTTTACGTTATGACAGCAAATACTGCCAACTTCAGACCATTAAAAAAAAACGCCTACTAGGCGCTCAAACTTTCGTGAACGGACTATATGTGATTAGAATCATTCCGAGAAGTTTCAAATTGCCAACATCATAAAAAATTCAAATATCTCGAGAATGGTTATTTTTGATATTGCCGAATAACGATCTGAAGCTTTGCATATATCTGAAACTTTGCATATCGGCTAAAGTTATGGAACTTCAACATTTTCACTATGTTAGGGAACCTTTTTCAGATGTCAGAATTCACAGTTGGGAGCAACTCCCAGTGACTCAAGTTGTCTATGGTCACATTCATTTTCGAAGCAGCTGCACAGAATGTTTTCGGAAATATTCAATGGTGAATAAAAGTAACTCTTTGGTACGGACTTTCTGGGAAACACTATATACAGGGTTTTCCTTTAGTTGGGCCATCAGACGTTTTTGGAGAACTAGTGAATATTTCGTTCTGAAATTTCAGGTAGAGCCTTGAGGATGAAGGAACTCTTCGCCCAAAATATTTTCAAGTCGACAGTTTTGCCACGTCTATCTACTTTCTTATTTCAAATGGAATTAACTATATTATTATTTGTGTATCGATTCAATACCAAATTCGCAGTATAACCTACTAAAAAAAAATTTCTCTGCACCATGCCAAGTTGCCAAGTTATGCACACATTCGTGAATTTTTGACATCTGCATTGCCAGTTTGAAAATGCAATATCTATTTTCTATGCGAACGAAACCGAACTCTGCAATCTCATAGAAGAGACCATGCATTCATTTGGTATCAGTATTCGATTTCGATACATCGTTCAGGTTGTTTCACAATCCACGGGAAATGCCAAAAAATTATTGAAAGGACCTGTAGGACCTTTAACAATCATTATTCACATTTAGCAAGAATGACTGGAAATAAATTCCGAAAAAACTGTTTGGCTTTCGGTAATCCTGGCCCAATGTTCATGACCTCAACCTTAGAATTCATTCCGATAATTCACCTTATATCACACAGCATTATTTCCATAGATCATGACTATGAAATACTGAAAATTTTCAGTATTTTTCATCTCATTCCCAAAACTATCCAAAATAAATAGTTAATGTAAGAGGAGACTGCCAATCAGTTTTCATTAAGAATCGAATGCTGTAAATTAAATATGGGGTTGCCATTCGAAAATCTCGAAACTTTTTATGATCTCAACCATAGAATCTATTTCAATAATTACCTCATAATCACAGAGCCATTTGAACGTAAACATGACCATAGATTTTGGATAAAAATACTGAAATATTTCAAAATTTTCCTCCTCATTCGAAATCTATCCAAAATAATTGATTGGTGTAAACAAATATGGGGTTACCATTTGGAAATCGCGAAATATTTCAATTTTAAGTTCCTCATTTTCAGGTCAAAATTTGCGAAGAACCTTCGATATATCAAAATACTGAATATACCACATGAATGCATGGATCTATTATGGGACTGTTGAGTTTGGTTCTATTCACATAGAAATAATCGAGATATTGTATTCTAACCTGGCAATACAGATGTCAAAAATTCCAAGAATTTCTGCATAACTTATTGCCACATGTGTATGGCAGAGAACTTTTTTTTAGTAGGTTATATTGTGAATGTGGTGTTTAATCGAAACATAAATAAAAATAAGGGTAGTTCCATTTGAAATAAGAAAGTAGATATGCGTTTGAGATAGACGGCAACACTGTCGACTTGAAAAATTATTCCTTCATCCTCAAGGGTCCTCCTAAAATTTCAGAACGAAATATTCACCAGTTCTCCAAAAACATCATAGGCCAACTAAAAGGAAAACCCTGATATTCCCTGCTATGCTGGATTGCTCATAACTTTTGTTCCATTATATTAATATATAAAATAAAAAGCGCCCCATGTTGTAGAAGCTGTTGAGTTGAAATATACAAGCACAATTGATTATTGGACTTTCTGTCTAAAGTTCAATACTTTGAGAGTCGGGATGTTCATACCTGGTCGAACATAGAATAATGAAAAAAGGTCCAATTGATATTTGATTTTTGAAAAAAATTGAACTTTCAATAACCTGACGAATATTTAGCACAATTAGTATTATGAAGTGGCCATTAATTATCATAAATAGTAGAAATTAAAAATTAGGTTCACATATCACATCAACCGATGGAATTTCTTACTGGACCAAATGAAATTGGTGATGACATTGAATCTATGCAATTAGGTTATATTTTTTCAAATTCATGAGAAGTTATGTACTGATTTTCTGAGAAGCCCAGGTAATTACCTTGAATTGTGCTTTTTCTATAATAGGAATCCACAGGTTATTGCCTTTTACTATAACTATATTACTGATATTTAGAATCTCATTCTCTCGTGAAAATGTTATAATTATTAAATGTTGCCATTTCACATAAATGCCATATCTTAACTTACTAAGCTGAATGAATCTTTCATAATGTACTGCTTCCACAAAATATGAATAAAAGAGCTTATGTAATAATGGTTTTTTATTTACACATTTCCTTTCCATGCCATTAATGTTGTAAATACAAATTGTACATGGGCAGGAAGACCTCGGTCGTTACCCTTTGAATAGTTTCAATAAAGTCACTTTCTCTCCCTCTCATTTCCTTTCCGAATAGAATAACTGTGCTAGTTTATAGTTATTAAATCAACTAGGTCATTCAAGACAGCGACTAATGGTCAAGATATTTTAATAGTGTGTGGTTCGATTAATAACCCGAGTTGATTTCCGACGATCTCAATATGAATTCTTGATTGAAATACATTCTAATTTTGCACAAGACTCACATTTGACATGATTTGTATGTATCTATGTTCCAGTTGAGTTTTTACATTTCTCGTAGTGCTTCTGAATACTTTGTGAACGGTTGCCATGAGGATTGCACATTAAATAGCAAATTGGTCATTAATGATCAATTTCGTTCACAGTAAAATCACCTTTTATTTTGAGATAGACGCAAGAGAGTTATTTAATCAACTAGGTTATTAAAGAGAGCGACTAATGTCAAGATATTTTAATGCGTGAGCGGAGCGAACGCGTAATAGTTCGAGACCATTAGTCGCTAGATTAATAACCGGGTTGATTACAGTGATTATTATTATTGATTATTACAACATGAATAGTGTGTAAATTCTTTATTGAAATACATTCTCATTTTGCCACAAAACATACATTTCATTCATTCATTCATCTTCCTTTCACAATGCCCTTGGTAACTGAGACCATCGAGGCAACGAACATATCATTCCTAGCTTTCTATTTGCCTGAATAATTCCGAAATCACTTCAGTTGGAAGTGAAGTGATTTTGACAAATAGAACATGCCTTTTTCGGATGACAGTCACAAAACGATAAGGTTTGAAATCAGAGTACCATCGTACGATAGTCGGAAGGAAATTCTAAAAGTAATATGAATTAAACATTACTAGGAATAAAAACCGAGGATAATGATCACTTTCTGTTATGTTTAGAAGTAAATTGTAAACTTTCACCAAAATGTTAGGTTATGTTATTGTTATGGTGACTGAAGTGATGTGGAAATTAAACTGATTTTGTCAGAAAGCAACATCAGTTGGAAGTGATGCGCATCAGTTCAAAATCACAACATTGTCAAATAGAACGCGCACCAACTGATTTTACATCAGTTTGGAAGTGATGCGGCTTCAAATAAAAAGGGCCTATTATTAGTTTTTCAATTCAAGAGACTCTCATTCACATCTTACATACCACTCTAACAATTTTTGTTCTTAGACATACACAAACATCCATACCCACGCCGGGATTCGAACCCAGACCTACAGCTTCGCAAGTACTTGTAGGCACACGCCATGTCCTTGCAGCAACCGAGGCGGTTAAAAACATACATTTGACAAATGGAATTTCTATGTTCCAGTAGAGTTTTGACATTCTCGTAGTGCTTCTGAATACTTTGTGTACAGTTGAGCATTGAAATGGGTCATTAATGCTCAATTTTGTACACATTAAAATCACCTTTTATTTCGATGTCGGCGGAAAAATATATTTAATAATTATTAACCCAGTGAAGGTTTTTTTAAATCTGTTTTGAATCAATTTTGCCGCTATTCAGTATAAAACAGTGTTGGCCGTTTATGCCATAAATAAAAGGTTGTTTAAAAAAAAGGTGATCCCTCTCTAGGATAGATAGAAACCGAGAAATAATTGGGGTTTGATCAACGAATAAGTTGAGCACACTTAGGTGACCAATTCAATAACTCGTTTCGCTGGAGATTTCCGCGGAAATGTTACGCCACTGTCCTCAAATTGGGACGCGATAGAGCAACTGTTCTCAGTGTCACCATGTTTTAAAATTGTTGAATCCAATATGTTTGTTTAGTTCTTTTATATTACTGACGGATATTTGACTGTGAAACGTCTTTTCTGATTTGTTTTGAATGATTTTTTGGATTTTATGTATTTGACTGCTATTTGTTGTACTTTGTTGCTGCCGTTGCAACTATCCTAGCATTCCAGCTTGTGGTGTATTCCTGATGGACGGGTGATCTGAAATTAATATTAACCAATTCACCCATTTATTAATTTATGTTACCCTCCAGGGAACCCTGATGATGGCCTAGGCCGAAAGCGCTCGGTTCTTACAGAATAAATTTACCACACTGAAGCCTACTCCTTTTCCTACCTTCTATTAATGGGGTTTGTTCAGTAGAAAAATTTTGTAAGTATTAAACAATGCTAATACTTATAAAAATATTATTCTTCGTTTCATTCGTCATCAATTAATAACCTAATTAATTCATTAAGATTTTTCGATATGGCTATCATGCATGGTTGGAGGAGATATGGCTTCCTCGGGCCGCGTGAAGTTAGCGAAAAGTTGATAGAACAATACCAAAACTAGCCCCGATATTCAGTACCCAATTTGTTGTAATAAAAAATTTTCAAGCACACTATAGTTTTTCAGTAATTAGCATTTCTAAATGTTAATATAATATAAATCTCAATATCATTTTTAGTTTTTGAGTTATTCCCATTCATTTCTTTTGCGCCAACTTCATACCAAGCACCAACATTTTCAAATTTCGAAGAAATTTAATGCCAATAATTAGTAGGTACCCAATTTGTTCCGTCGAAATGAATCCGATATAAACAGTAATTTTTGAAATACTAATAATTTAGTATTTCACACACGCGATCGTTGGAGTGAAAGTTTCGTTTTTTATTCTTTCTTAGCACCAATAATTAGTACCCAATTAGTTCCAATTTGCTGTTGAAACGACTCCGATATCATCAGTAATTTTGAAATATTAACATTTTGTGTTCTACATACGCTCTCGTTGAAGTATGGAGTGTGACGTAAGGTACGACATTTTGACATTTACTGAAGATTTCAAACTTGAAAAAGAACGAAATCAGTCGAACAGATGAACCTTCTGAAAATTTTTGGAGAATGATGTAAGCAAGCTAATAGGACGGTAATTTCCACTTCTTCATGAAATTTTCATGAATTGATTCAACAAATGATATTTTCAGACAATCGGCAAATATGCCAACAGTAAACGAGTTACTTATTATGAAACTTAAAGGTTCAGCAATCTCATTTATACACTTCTTTAGGATCTTCACTGGAATTGTAACGACCCTTTTTGCTTACCAGTTAATTTCAATATCAAACTTCGGTTGCTCGAGCGCCAGTTGCGATAGGTTTTACAAGGTCGCAACGCCTTACGGATGTCGTACAATAAAACTGAGTAGCCTTTATACAGTTGGAGAAGAGATCTAGTGTAATCTGAGGTATAAGCGATTACTTGAGAGTTGTTTCTAAATGGCAGAGAAGACACGGCAGAGATTAACCCTTTCAGTGTACCACTGCGAAAAAATGAACAGAAAATTATCTCCCGGTTTTCTGAAGCAGAAATGCCTCAAATGAGAATATTCCATTGAAAAAATTTGATTTCACCAACCCGTTTTTTCTTTATAAAATGTCCCTTCGTAATAATGAATGAGGTGCAATCTAATGATGAGAATCAAATAAAACATACTTTAACTTACCAAAAAGAAACACATTACACTTTTTCTCAAACGGAAAGAGAAGATTTGAATACGAACAGAAAGGCTGGTACCTCCATGCGCACTCAACGATCGAAAACAGTACTATCATGTCTACGTTTTCAGTTAGAGATAATTTCAAAAAGGGCGCTGTTGTAATAACGAATGCATTAGATGTCCTTCTCGAGGTACGTGAACACTGAACTCGAAATAACCCTATATACGAAACATATGATTGAATGAATATCGATGTCCCTGTGGAGGGACAATACACTGAAAGGGTTAAAACACACACGAAACTATATACAATATAATATGAAACAAAATAACAATTCTATAATATGTACAAGTATAACCAAAAATAAAAACAAAATGTGTGGTTTCTCCTCTTGAGCTGTAATAGAATAATTATTTACAAACTGCAGGCGACGAGTCAGAAGAGCATACGACGTGAGAGGTAAATAAAATAATGGTCGGAGAAATAAACTCGGTAATCAAATGTTTGGAGGTTAGAGCATACACAAGTACTTTTCAGATTATATGAGCCAAACGGTCTGTTCTATTCTATTCTCTGCAATCTATCAAACTAATGAACAATACTTCACAAATGAAACTAATAAACTGTCTCTGGTAATTGATAAATAAGAATAAATGTCGGCAGTCAGTGTCAAACCCAGATGACAGTTTAGGAGGTTACCATTCGAGCTAGGCCAACATAGGTAACGAACCTCACCTGACACACAGGGGACGGTTAAAGAAAACAATTAATCGAAACGAAATTCGCAATCAATTACCCAGAGAACTGCGGAAAATAAGCAAATAAATTAAAACGATAATCTCAGAATTAACTCACAGCCGAAGAATGATGGTCGAATCAAATAAACAGAATAAGGAACGGGAACAATTCTCTTAATCGGATGTTACGAGCAAAATCTCAGTCAAACCCAAGTAACAGTTTAGGAGGTTACCATTCGAGCTAGGCCAACAATAGGTAACGGACCTCACCTGATACACTGGGGACGGCGGAAAATTAAATAAAAATAAAAAAAAACCACGATATTAATTTACTCTCGCAAAATAAATATCAGTCAAACCCAAGTAACAGTTTAGGAGGTTACCATTCGAGCTAGGCCAACAATAGGTAACGGACCTCACCTGATACACTGGGGACGGCGGAAAAATTAAATAAAAATAAAAAAAACCACGATATTAATTTACTCTCGCAAAATAAATATCAGTCAAACCCAAGTAACAGTTTAGGAGGTTACCATTCGAGCTAGGCCAACAATAGGTAACGAACCTCACCTGATACACTGGGGACGGCGGAAAATAAATAAAAAAAAACACGATATTAATTCACTTTCGCAAAATAAATATCAGTCAAACCCACGTAACAGTTTAGGAAGTTACCATTCGAGCTAGGCCAACAATAGGTAACGAACCTCACCTGATACACTGGGGACGGCGGAAAATTAAATAAAAACACGATATTAATTCACTTTCGCAAAAGAAATATCAGTCAAACCCACGTAACAGTTTAGGAAGTTGCCATTCGAGCTAGGCCAACAATAGGTAACGAACCTCACCTGTACACTGGGACGGCGGAAAATTAAATAAAAAACACGATATTAATTCACTTTCGCAAAAGAAATATCAGTCAAACCCACGTAACAGTTTAGGAAGTTACCATTCGAGCTAGGCCAACAATAGGTAACGAACCTCACCTGATACACTGGGGACGGCGGAAAATTAAATAAAAACACGATATTAATTCGAACCGAAAAGAAAATCGACCAATCGTTCAACGGTAAAATATTATCAATAGAAATTCCGTAATAGGTATACAACAGACTACAGAGAAAAGAACAAATAACGGAAAATAATCAGCTCAAAATGTCTTACCAGGAGTACTTCACACACTCGCGGGCGGTAAAGAAAAAATACTGAAATTTATTTTCTAAATGAAAAATAACGGTGAATACCGGAATACTAGCGATGAAACTTTTAAAGAAAAACTACCAAAACTTTAATAGTGAAAACTAGGCGAAAGTAATTAGCAACGAAAACAAGCGAAGAAACTAACCAAGAATTTAACTCTGAATCCATAAAATGCCCTCGGTCAATGGTTTTATTAACCCCATAAGGTGGGGGGTGTCATGCGCCAAAATTTCGGAAAAATCACATAGTGGGATTAAAACGGCTACATTTGATTGGCTGACAACATTTGACATCATTTCCCGTTTCTAGAACATTCCAGAAAATTATCGAAAGTCGAAAAAACGGAAAGACGCAGCCAGCGTCCTTATCAAACTAGCAATCCAGAAAAACGCGAGAGACATGTGTGAAAAAACGGAGAACAACAAACTACATCTCGTACTGGCGTTTTTATACATGGGATTGAAATTAAATTTGATCTGAATAATTTAAATTATTATTTCTGCAGGAATAAATTTTCGAATTTATTTTCTGGAAATTCTGAACGGAATGAAAATACAAGAAATGCATGAACGTACTATTCAATTGACTTAATTATGTTTCATTCAGCTGTCGTGGAATACGGAAAAGTGAATTAATCGAAATATAAAATTGAAGAAATCAAAAATAACATTTTCTACTGAAAAATAAATAATTCTACGGTGTTTGAAATAGCTTACATTTTACTTTTACACACAAAGTTTGTCTAAGCTGTATACAGTTTGGTCGGAAATTACGTAAATAAATAAAATACAATTCTTCCGAATAAACAATTCTTATTCTTCGGTATATTATTACACGGTTATATTCAAAACAATTATTTCCAATTTCTGGTTTCCTATGTACAAAATGTAATTGAATAAATTCAAAACTATATACAGTCTGGTCGGGAGTTGATAATCTTAATTACATTCTTACATGAATTCAACGGAAAATGAAATTTAAACCGGCGGTTCATTATATTTCAACTCAAAAATACTTCTCGTGATATAAATGAAAATTACTCAAACTGTATACAGGGTGGTCAGGAATTAGCGAACTATTATAATTAACTTTGAATGCAAAAATGCGACTTCTACGGTTTATTTCCACGAAACTGAAATGAATCATATACATGGTGGTCAGCAAATCAAAGCAGAAAACGGAAATTAGTAATGAGCGAAAAATCGCTTCATTACACACCCCCTTTTCCTCCACAAAAAAAATAAGTACTTACTGAAGGTAATTATTTTTTTTAACTCACGGATTACCTCTCACGCACTCTAACTCTATTAGCTGAAGAAGAATACTCCTGATGGTAGTACTGCCATCTCAGGTATGTCCGGCGTCGATAGGATGTCCTCTTGTACCCCTACGGACCTTGGGGTAATGGTTGTCCTTGTGAAAGCTCGGTCCGGGATTTCAATGGTGACCCTGGTGAAGGACTTGGCTTATATCCACTTCTTGGGTTGCAACTGCATTCCTGGGATAAAGCTCCTACAAGGCCACATTATTCGTGTATCTCTGGACCATCTACTGTTTTCATCAGCTTGGACCAACTTGCAGATGATCGGCTCTCACTCGACTGGGACATCAGAACCCTATTGACATAGAATAAAATTTCAGTTCATCAGCTTAATAAAGTGTTAGTCGGTCAGCTATCTAGAAGCTTAGGGTAGCTATTCGGTCGGTAGGGAATTTAACCCTCGGAAACCAGTAGAGCTTTATCTGGCTACCTGGTAGGCGGAACTCCTAGGGTGGCCGGTACTGAAACAACCTTGCTCGGCAACCCTCTTCCTTGGGCTTTTGGAAATCGGTTGGACCTCACAGACTTCAGCCTCGTCTCCATGGTAAGGTTTCAAATCTTTGATGTGTATTTTGCGGAGGTACTTACCGGCGGTATCCTTGAGGTCGTACACCACTGGGGAACAAACTTTAACGACGGTATACGGACCTGTATATTTTGCGGCTAGCTTAGAAGCAAAGCCATCCACAGCAGAAGATAAAGGATGCTCCCGGCGCCATACTTGGTCCCCTAGCCTACAAGACCATTCCCTTCTTCTGAGGTTATAGTGCCGACTCTGTTGAGTGAAAGCCCTGGCCAACTGTACTCGGACGAATTCGTGGGTGTCCTGGAGCCTCTTCATTCGGTCTGCGTACTGGTTCAAACCTTGGCTCGTCGGTTCTTCCATAGTATCGTTCCCCTCGTCCGTTCTGGCCATACGTCGGTTATTTTCCAGAGATCTGACTTCCCGGCCAAAATTCAGGAACGCGGGTGTGAAGCCTGTAGACTCGTGCTTGGCGGAATTCAGAGCGAACATTAACTCGCCTATATGTTCGTCCCATGTTCGATGGTCTCCCTCGCAGAATTGTGCGATCATCGTTTTGATCGTCCGGTTGGCCCTCTCTACAGGGTTACACTGGGGAGAGTACACTGGAGCGAACCCGACGTATGCCCATCGCCTGGAGGTTTCCTCTGAACAGTCGTCCATCATACTGGGATCCATTATCACTTATGACAGTTTTGGGACAACCAAACTTGAGCACCACCTGGTCGTAAAATGCTTGCAACACTCCCTTGCCAGTAGCAGCTCGTAGAGGCTTGCATTCAACCCATTTGGAGAAACGGTCCTGGAACATAACTAGATAATTATTACCCTTTTTGACCGAGGTAGTGGTCCTATCAAATCGGTGCTAACGGTGTTCCAGGGTTCAGTAATATGGTAGGGTTGCATCCTTCCAGGTGGTTTTTGCTGACTGATCTTGTATTTCTGGCAGTGCTCACACCTTCGTACGTAGTTGGCTACTTCGCGGAACATTCCTGGCCAGTAATAATTCTGGGCCACCCGGGAGATCGTTTTCGCAACCCCAAGGTGACCTGCTGCTGGCTCGTCATGGTTTTCTCGGAGGACTGACAAGCGGTCTTCGGTTGGTACACACAACTTCCAAGGCGTTCCCATCTCTGGCTCAGTGAAGTCATTGGAACTCCAGAAGTGTCTATACAGCTTTGCCCCATCGATTCGGTAGTCTGGGTTTTCGGTTGGGTTTTTGGACACCTCTTCATACTTCTTCACGTACCATGGGCACAACACCACTTCTTCGGCCAAACAAGGCTGGTCCTCGTATGGAAGTGGATCTCTAGAAAGGGCGTCCGCCACTCTGTTCAATGCCCCTTTCCTATACTTTATTTCGAAGTCGTACTGTTGTAGGAACACACTCCATCTCGCAATTCTTCCAGATGGCGACTTTATGGACTGCAACCATCGGAGACTCATGTGATCGGTAACCACTGTGAACCTATATCCTTCCAGGTACGGTCTCATCTTGTCAATCGCCCATACTATGGCAAGGCACTCCTTCTCGGTCACCGAATAATTCCTCTCAGCGTCATTCAGCGAGCGGCTTGCATAGGCGATCACTCGTTCATATCCTTCCAAAACCTGTGTCAGGGCTGCTCCCAATCCGGTTTCTGAGGCATCAGTCTGCAGTGTGAAAGGCTGGGAGAAGTCTGGACATGCCAACACTGGAGACTCGGTCAATCTCTTCTTCAGTTCTTCGAATGCCTCCTGCTGCACGGTTTCCCATTTCCACCTTTGCTTTTTCCTAAGCAGGGTAGTAAGCGCGCGTAACAATCTTGGTGAAGTCCTCGACGAATCTCCGATACCAGCTGGCTACTCCCAGAAAGCGTCGAAGTTCTCGAACGTTCTTCGGAGGCGTCATAGAATTTATGGCGGTGATCTTGTCAGGGTCAGTCGCGATTCCGTGTTCGGTCACCACATGTCCAAGGTACTTCAAAGACTTCCTGACGAACTCACATTTATCGGGATTGATCTTCAAGTTTGCAGCTCTCAGTCGCAGAAAAACGGTGCGTAAATTTTCCAAGTGTTCCTCCAACGTTTCCCCCAACACCACGATGTCATCCAGGTATGCGAAAGCGAAAGGATCCAATTCGGGGCCTATGACTCGATCCAAGAACCTCTGGAAGGTGGCTCCGGCGGAGTGTAAGCCGAAGGGCATAACCTTAAACTGGTACAATCCCCTTCCTGGTACGGTAAATGCTGTAATAGGACGGCTGTCCTTAGTCAGAGGCACCTGCCAATATCCCTGCTTCAGGTCCAACGTCGAAATGAATTTAGCTCGCTTCAACTTGTCCAGAATCCCGGCGATATGCGGTAGAGGGTAGGCATCCTTGATCGAGACATCATTCACAGCTCGAAAGTCGATGCAGAACCGGGGTTCTCCATTACTTTTCCGGACGATCACCACGCTGGAGCTCCATGGTGAATTAGAAGGTTCTATGATACCTTCCTCCAACATCCTGTCGACCTCCGGTCGATTATCTCCTGCATCTTCGGGTTGTACGGTCGATACCTCTGCTTCACCGGATCGGTTCCAGGCTTAATCCTGATTTCGTGTTCAATCATGTCGGTCAGACCCTTCATATCCTCAAATTTCCTCATCTCTGCTTCCAGAAAATCCTCCAGGATATTCTGCTGTTCCACGGTAAGAGAGTCAATCGTAGCAGTTGGCGGCGTAGCTCGAGGTGAAGCGAAGTTTTCCAACTGTTCTCCCCCAAGAAAACATCTCGACGTCTTAAGGTCGATTCTGAAGTCATGGAAACCCAGTAGGTCCATTCCCAAAACTATGTCCATCGGTAGATTAGGAACCAGATACAAGCTAGACCATATCTCCTTACTCCCAATCTTCAACATCGGGCGGTATACCTCTTTTATGGCAACAGAATTTCCATCAGCCACCGTAGACAGCATGTTGGTGATCCGGACTGGTAATATTCCCATCTTCACGCACTTTCCAGCGGTTTCTTGGCTCAAAAACGATCGTGATGCTCCAGTGTCCAATAAGGCGTTCATGGGTATGTCTCCTATATACACCGTGATGATGGGGCGGTTTTCCCTGACTAGTGGCTTCTGTTCAATTGGGGATGCTGTGTTCGGAAGCTGTCCTCTCCCCTTCAGACGGCTTCCTTTCAGTTTTCCGAACAGCGACAATCCCTGGACATGACTCCCTGTTTCCCACATCGGGAACAGAACAGCTTTGGGGTAGATTGGCATACAGCCCGGGTGTGTCCTATCTTCCCACATCGCCAACACTGAAGTCCATCCTGTCGGAAACGAACATTCCGTGGTTTACTTTCTTCAACCTTCGCAGGAGGTGATCCTGCTTTCCTTACTGGTTCCTGTCGTTCGATCACAGGTGCTGGTTTAGGCCTAAGCGGTGGTGAAAGTGTTTGAAGGTGGTTCCTCTTTCACTGACAGGTTTCCTGGAGGTTTTGGTCGAGGTGGCTCGTAAGTTAAATGGGGTTCGTTTAAATATCCTCTGTGTGATGGTGGGGCGGTGTAATTGTCAGCCTGCCATTGAACCAGTTCAAAAATCCTGCCTCTGTCCAATAGTTGCCTGTAGGTCTTCGTTCCTGGAAGGCTAAAGCTTTTTGCAAAGTGGGTAGCAGACGTTTCTTAATCATGCTGACTTGCTCTTCCTCAGGAGGTCGTCTGGTTGAAAGTTTAAGGAAAAGGTTCTGCATTCTGGTGACGAAAAGTAACAGCTTTTCTCCCTGTCCCTGGGTCCTTTCCTTATTTCATCTAACAGGTTTTCTTCATAATCGGGTGGTAGAAAAGCTTCATAAGTTGGTCCTTAAAGTCCTTCCAATCCCGGAATGTACCTCTCCTGGGTATGTACCAATCCTTTGCATCCTTCCTCAGGAGTTCGAATATTGACTCGAACAATTGCTGGTGGCTGACTTTTCGGGCTTCGGCCAAATGCTCAACTTCCTCCAGGAAGGATATCACACTGGTGGATCCGTCGAAGAAAACGTTCCACTTGTATACCGGAACTGTCGGAGATCCTGTGAGGGTTTCCAGTCTTCCTTGGGTGCGAGTTATCCCGTTCACTTCACTCTGTACTGAGTGTCCAATTTGACGGTCCTCGGTTTCTTCATCTTTTGGCGGTTGGTTCCTACTCAGAGAAACTGGTACGTCATGGTGCGCCATTGGGTCAGCACGTTCAGAATCCTCTCGAGCCGCAATATCCAGGAATGGGAATGAAATCCTCCTAGTGGATTCGGCAATATTGGGTAGACATCTCTGGAATGGCTGATCCGGTGCATCTTCTTTCGGTTGGTTCAGGGGGCTCGTAAAATTCAGACGCCGTTGTACAGCATCAAAGGCTCGTTCCTGGAGACGGCGAAGAAATTCCATAGATATTCCAGACCTCGAAAGTTCCTCGGTTGGTCCTGCATCTATCCTTAACTCGGTCCCTCCTGAACATGTCCTAGTATTGGTCCTGGGCCTTATGGGACTTTCGAAGTCCTGGCCAGTTTTGGTAGTCGGTTCTCTTGTTTGAAGGTCCTGCTGCTGGGTATCTGGAACATCATCGAAGGATATCAGGTCCATAACTGTTTCATTTCTGGAGACTCCTGCCTCTGGTAGTCCTGATCCAACGACGTGTTCTCCCACCGGTTCCTGTAAGACCCGCCTTGCCTCGGCCAGTGTCTTTGCATCCTTCAGCATTTGGTGTGTTTGAGTTATGATTTCCTCCAGGTCACCGCTCTATCCTCTTCTTCTTGGGTCCTCGGTCTCAATTGCCCTAAGCGGTTGGACACATGGATAAGCCGGCTTCTAATTCGGCCTCTTCATTAGCTGGGTTGTCCTCATCGAAATCCGAACCTCTTCAATAACTCCACTTAGAATCTGGTGGGCGGTGTTGAGTTCATCGGTGAAGTTCCTTTCCATCGGTTGGAATGGGGTCCTTTGAGCCAACAACCTCCGCAGCACTGTTCGGTTTTCCTGTACAATTCTGCTTGGCCGGCATCCACGGGCTTCGATTTCCCATATCAATTCTCCTGATCTGAGTCGGTTGACCTCCATCCTCTCCATGTTGCTCTCTAATGGATGCGTCGATTTCTTCTCTGCTATAACTTTCCTGAAACAAACAGGTCCCTGCTCGGGCGCCATTTTGTAACGACCCTTTTTGCTTACCAGTTAATTTCAATATCAAACTTCGGTTGCTCGAGCGCCAGTTGCGATAGGTTTTACAAGGTCGCAACGCCTTACCGGATGTCGTACAATAAAACCTGAGTAGCCTTTATACAGTTGGAGAAGAGATCTAGTGTAATCTGAGGATAAGCGATTACTTGAGAGTTGTTTACTTTTCAGATTATATGAGCCAACGGTCTTGTTCTATTCTATTCTCTGCAATCTATCAAACTAATGAACAATACTTCACAAATGAAACTAATAAACTGTCTCTGGTAATTGATAAATAAGAATAAATGTCGGCAGTCAGTGTCAAACCCAGATGACAGTTTAGGAGGTTACCATTCGAGCTAGGCCAACAATAGGTAACGAACCTCACCTGACACACAGGGGACGGTTTAAAGAAAACAATTAAATCGAAACGAAATTCGCAATCAATACCAGAGAAACTGCGGAAAATAAGCAAATAAATTAAAACGATAATCTCAGAATTAACTCACAGCCGAAGAATGATGGTCGAATCAAATAAACAGAATAAGGAACGGGAACAATTTCTTAATCGGATTGTTACGAGCAAAATCTCAGTCAAACCCAAATAACAGTTTAGGAGGTTACCATTCGAGCTAGGCCAACAATAGGTAACGGACCTCACCTGATACACTGGGGACGGCGGAAAATTAAATAAAAATAAAAAAAACCACGATATTAATTTACACTCGCAAAATAAATATCAGTCAAACCCAAGTAACAGTTTAGGAGGTTACCATTCGAGCTAGGCCAACAATAGGTAACGGACCTCACCTGATACACTGGGGACGGCGGAAAAATTAAATAAAAATAAAAAAACCACGATATTATTTACTCTCGCAAAATAAATATCAGTCAAATCCAAGTAACAGTTTAGGAGGTTACCATTCGAGCTAGGCCAACAATAGGTAACGAACCTCACCTGATACACTGGGGACGGCGGAAAATTAAATAAAAACACGATATTAATTCACTTTCGCGAAATAAATATCAGTCAAACCCACGTAACAGTTTAGGAAGTTACCATTCGAGCTAGGCCAACAATAGGTAACGAACCTCACCTGATACACTGGGGACGGCGGAAAATTAAATAAAAAACACGATATTAATCCACTTTCGCAAAAGAAATATCAGTCAAACCCACGTAACAGTTTAGGAAGTTACCATTCGAGCTAGGCCAACAATAGGTAACGAACCTCACCTGGTACACTGGGGACGGCGGAAAATTAAATAAAAACACGATATTAATTCACTTTCGCAAAAGAAATATCAGTCAAACCCACGTAACAGTTTAGGAAGTTACCATTCGAGCTAGGCCAACAATAGGTAACGAACCTCACCTGATACACTGGGGACGGCGGAAAATTAAATAAAAACACGATATTAATTCGAACCGAAAAGAAAATCGACCAATCGTTCAACGGTAAAATATTATCAATAGAAATTCCGTAATATACAAAGACTACAGAGAAAAGAACAAAAACGGAAAATAATCAGCTCAAAATGTCTTACCAGGAGTACTTCACACACTCGCGGCATGGACCTATAATACTAACTGGACGTCGCACTTCCTTACTGTCACGTAGAAAAAGTGAGGCAAATCGCCGCCATTTGCAGTTTGAGTGAACCACAAATATTTGATGTTTTTATGCCATATGTGCTCGAATTTTGATTGAAACATAGACGTTCCTTTGAAAGAAAATGAAAAAACGAACTCTGTATATTAGTGTCTTGAACACTGACATTTCGGTCTATATCAAATAATATTTTTTTTCGATTCGGTGTTTAGTTATGAAAATAATGTACCATTATGATGATTTTACACATAGATTTCTCAAAAACGGTATAACCTCGCTAATTCTAATATTTCAGTTCGTTGAAAAATTGACAACTCTCAAATTAGTCAATTTCACTCCAAACTGCAAATGGCCGCCGTTTGCCTCAAAATTTTTGACATGTTCGCTATCTAGTTAGTATTATAAATCTATGACTCGCGGTCGGTAAAGAAAAAAATACTGAAATTTATTTTTCTAAATGAAAAATAACGGTGAATACCGGAATACTAGCGATGAAACTTTTAAAGAAAAACTACCAAAACTTTTAATAGTGAAAACTAGGCGAAGTAATTAGCAACGAAAACAAGCGAAGAAACTAACCAAGAATTTAACTCTGAATCAATAAAATGCCCTCGGTCAATGGGTTTTATTAACCCCATAAGGTGGGGGGTGTCATGCGCCAAAATTTCGGAAAAATCACATAGTGGGATTAAAACGGCTACATTTGATTGGCTGACAACATTTGACATCATTTCCCGTTTCTAGAAACATTCCAGAAATTATCGAAAGTCGAAAAAACGGAAAGACGCAGCCAGCGTCCTTATCAAACTAGCAATCCAGAAAAACGCGAGAGACATGTGTGAAAAAACGGAGAACAACAAACTACATCTCGTACTGGCGTTTTATACATGGGATTGAAATTAAATTTGATCTGAATAATTTAAATTATTATTCTGCAGGAATAAATTTTCGAATTTATTTTCTGGAATTCTGAACGGAATGAAATACAAGAAATGCATGAACGTACTATTCAATGACTTAATTATGTTTCATTCAGCTGTCGTGGAATACGGAAAAGTGAATTAATCGAAATATAAAATTGAAGAAATCAAAAATAACATTTTCTACTGAAAAATAAAATAATTTCTACGGTGTTTGAAATAGCTTACATTTTACTTTTACACACAAAGTTTGTCTAAGCTGTATACAGTTTGGTCGGAAATTACGTAAATAAATAAAATACAATTCTTCCGAATAAACAATTCTTATTCTTCGGTATATTATTACACGGTTATATTCAAAAACAATTATTTCCAATTTCTGGTTTCCTATGTACAAAATGTAATTGAATAAATTCAAAACTATATACAGTCTGGTCGGGAGTTGATAATATTAATTACATTCTTACATGTATTCAACGGAAAATGAAATTTAAACCGGCGGTTCATTATATTTCAACTCAAAAATACTTCTCGTGATATAAATGAAAATTACTCAAACTGTATACAGGGTGGTCAGGAATTAGCGAACTATTATAATTAACTTTGAATGAAAAAATGCGACTTCTACGGTTTATTTCCACGAAATGAAATGAATCATATACATGGTGGTCAGCAAATCAAAGCAGAAAACGGAAATTAGTAATGAGCGAAAAATCGCTTCATTACAAATTTCATCAAGCGTGCGATGACGCGTTATTAGTTTTGAGACAATATTCACCAATTCTGAAGGTGTTAGTTCAAACATGAAGAATGACTTGGGCACCTGGTAGGAATCAAGAACATTACCATCATTGATTGGTGTGATAGAGTTGCTTCCAGCTTTACAAAGTAGTTGTTAAATTGTTGATTAACGTTGTAGGATCACCATAGGAAACTTTGATACCTTTCCGCCTCCACCACCGTTTAGTCTTATTAACGACCAAGTAGTCTTAGGTTATTCGTAGCGGATGAGATTAAATTACTGTAATGTTCTTGTTTCAGTTCTGTTGCGGTAACTCTGAATTTGGAGAGAGAAATGGACTGTATTTATAATAAAAATGAATTAATGAAATTGGTGATCAAAATAAGAAAGAAACAAAAAAAAAAACAATGTGCACTAGAAAACTCACCGGGAGGCCTTCTTCCACACACCTGAGAGCTCTCGTGTTGGTGGGAATTTTCCTGCAGCGGAATCTTCTTTCTTCTATCACCAGAAGTCTTTTCTCGTCAAAATAAGACGAGATAAAAAATAGGCGTTTTCGAAATAAATCGATCAACAAGCGAAAGTAGCGTTTTATGCGTTTTCTACAATATTCCATAAATTTTCTTGATAACTGATTGAAAATCACACTCACAATGTGTTCACTTGACATCTTGAATCTGCCTTGTAACTGGCGATCTTCGGAGTAGTCCAGTGCACATGACATGAGTATTTGAAAATTATTTAAAATTAAACTATATTTAAAATTACGGCAACATTTCCTGCCCCCCAAAAATGCCAAAGCATTTTTCATAAACGTTTTTACAAAAAAAAAAAGAGAAAAAAAAATAGCGAAGTTGTGCAAACTATAATGCAGAAGAACATTTGAGTATTTAACTCCCATACATATATATTTAGAATCAATATAACAAAAAAAAAGTGTAGGATAATACCATGTTAAGAGAGCTAGGGTTCATCGCACACGGGCAAGGGACACAATTTGACCAAGGGGCGAGTAAGGACCCCGTCTCGGGTTTTAACTTGGGCAACCCGTGAAATACCGTCACTACCCTGAAATAGCGCCGTTATACGACCAAGACGCCATTGATTAGGGGGTACGTTATCCGCCGTAATTAAAACTAGTTGCCCCATGACTGCAGGAGTGGAGTTATCGCACCATTTGACCCGCTGTTGCAATGTATGAAGGTACTCGTTCCTCCATCGGGACCAAAAATGTTGATGAAGGTTTTGTAAAAGCTGCCAGCGCGATAACCGATTCAGGGGTTGATCAGTCATATCTGGTATAGGTATCGCAGTTAGCGGTTCCAGCGTCAAGAAATGACCGGGAGTAAGGCAATTCAAATCGTCGGGATCTGAACTTATGGCGCATAAAGGCCTGGAATTCAGGACAGATTCAATTAAAGTGAGCAGTGTATAGAATTCCTCATACGTAAGAATCTGCTCACCGATTACTCTGAAAAAATGTGTTTTGACCGATTTCACCGCAGCCTCGAATAAACCTCCGAAATGACTCCCGGACGGTGGATTGAAATGGAATTTTATAACTTCTTTCTCAGCAGCGGTTTTCATCAAAGTTATTAATTCGCGATTGGCTCCAACAAAATTAGTACCATTATCACAATATAAATCTGTACAACGCCCTCTTCGAGCGATAAATCTCTGAAGAGCAGCCAGAAAAGATCAGAGGACAGATCATTAGCCAATTCCAAATGAATGGCTTTCGTTGAATGACATACAAAAAGGCAAATGTAAGCTTTCGAAGTTCTCTGTCCTCGATATCTTTTCATTGGTGCAATAGTAAATGGGCCAGCGTAGTCACACCCGGAATGCAAAAATGCTTTTATGGTTGAAAACCTTGATTTAGGGTAGATTTCCCATACGGGGTTGATAAGCTACCGGCTTCATTTGAAACATTTAACACACCTTGATAACACCGAATTTATCGCACGTCTTGGAGACAATATCCAAAACTGCTGAAGAAGTAAAAAATGCAATTGACGTGGCCCAACATGAAAATACTTTTTATGATAGTATTCAATGAGATGTCTCGTCAATAAACTATTTCTAGGCAAGAGATAATTTATATCCGCGTATTTCAGGCGACCACCCACTCGTAGGAGGTCATCGATATCCTTGAAAACATTGAGTTTTCTCAAGGGTTTTGAAAACTTCTTGCTAGAAATTTCATCGCCAAAAAATACATGTTGCGTATATTTAGATAAAGTATCAACGCCGAGTGGAGCTCTTGCGTAGTTAAAGTTCCATATCGTTTTTCTCGCGGATGACATGCATTATGGACGAATCGTAAAACATACGCACAAATACGCAGCACAGTCGAAAAATTAGAATATGATTTCAAAAGATGTTCACAAAAATGTTCAACTTGAGGAGTAACCAACAAAGAAACATTTCTTTCTTCGCAAGTAACATCATCTGAAATGAAAACTTCAGAAGGTTCTTCAGGCAGCGAACGAACATGACTTTCATGATTTCTTAAAAATGTAGGGCCCTTCAACCAAAATTCATTATCAACAATTTCTGATGGAAAAAGACCGCGGCTGCCAAGATCAGCAGGATTGTTTTCGGAACTAACGTAATTCCAATGCACCGATGGAATTTTCTCTTGTATATATGCAACCCTATTAGCTACAAAATTTTTCCAACGATACGAAGGTGAACGAAGCCATGCTAAAACTACTTGCGAATCACTCCACGCAAAAACATTTGAAAAGGTGAATTTATGAGACAAAAGGTGAAGTACAAAATTAATTAGCTTGGCCAACAAAACCGCACCACACAGCTCCAGTCGCGGTATACAAATTTTCTTCAGAGGAGCTATTTTACTTTTGGACGTAACGAAGCTCGTGGATATATTTCCATCGCTATTTATTGCTTTAAGATACAAAACCGCGCAATAACCCTTTTCTGAACTATCACAAAATCCGTGAAGTTCCACGCCAACTAAATCTGAAGAAAACAGGTGTCTCTCAATTTTAAATCTAGAAAGACATTCTATCTGGGACCTAAAACTCTTCCAAACGCGCAAAATCTCATCTGGGGGTTCGTCATCCCAAGTGAGACCGATCATCCAAAACCGTTGAATAAGATATTTTACTAGAAAAGTTACCGGCGATAAAAACCCTAAAGGATCGTAAATCCGAGCTAATTGAGACAGAAGTTGTCGCTTGGTACAAGTTTTGTCAGTTTGAGGGACAACAGAAAAGGTGAATTTGTCCTCAAGTGGATTCCACAATAAACCTAAAATTTTGAAAGAAGTGAAATTATCTTCAGAGTTAAAATCAAGTGGATCTAGACTACGCATAGAGGCTGGAAGAGCCTCCAACAATGCAGGATTGTTACTTGACCATTTTCTTAAAAGAAAACCTCCTTTTGCAAACAAATTAATTAATTGATTCTGAAGAATCTTGGCTTCCTCAAGCGAAGAGGGACCAGTAACAACGTCGTCAATATACGTATCTTCCACTAATACCTTTGCCGCTAAAGGATATTCATTTCCTTCGTCTTGCGCCAACTGTTTTAAACAACGCAACGCCAAAAATGGAGCAGATGAAACTCCGTATGTGACCGTTTTCAAGCGATATGTTCTCAAAGGATCGTCAGGAGAAAATCTCCAAAAAATTCTTTGATAATCTAACTGATCGGACTTGACCAAAATCATTCTATACATTTGTTTTATATCGGAACATAACACGTAAGAATGTAAACGAAACTTCGAAAGAATTGAAACTATATCAGCCTGCAATTTTGGACCGGTAAAAAGACTATCATTTAGAGAAAATCCCGAAGGAGCCTTTGCGCTCGCGTTGAATACTACTCGCAATTTCGTGTGAGCACTAGAAGGCTTCAAAACACATGATGTATAAGATAATACGGGTTTTCGCTCATAGAACTCTCAGGAACAATTTCCATGTGGCCACTGTCTAAATATTCTCGCATAAAAGCAGAGTACTCTTCATAAAGACTAGGATTTCTCATGAGTCGGCGTTCTAATGAAAGAATCTTTTGACTGCGATTTCTTCCATACCGCTAAAGCTGGGTATGTCAGTTGCGAAAGGTAAAGAAACTATATATTTGCCAGAAAAGTCGCGTTTATATGTGTTGACGAATATTTTTTCACATAAATCGTCAGCTGGAGAATTGGAATTCACCGATGGGACAGATTCAAGCTCCCAAAAACCTTTTAAAATTTGCGGAAGCGAGTTATCAATTGCTTGACAATCTATGTCACAAAAAAAAGATTTCACACTTCTTGATGAAATGTCGGTTCCCCCTCCGATCAGGATGAACCCAAATATAGTATTGAAAGCGTTTATACCATTTGAACCAGAAATATGACCGTTAAGAAGAATTTTAGCGAACATATCAGCTCCAAACAAAATATCAATATTTCCCGGAACATGAAAAGTGGGGTCGGCTAACTTTAAATTTCTGAACTCATCATTTACAACAGCTGGTATAGGCGTAGTGGGCAATTTTTCTGTTATCTGGTTGATGACAGAAGCGCTAGTATACAATAGGGGAGATTTCCGACCTACTGGTCTTATCGTGATAGCAACTAAGCCTTTACTAGTGCAAGATTTAGAAGAGTTCAGACCCGTTACTTCGAGGTAAATATTCTCAGATCTTAAACCCAATCGCGAGGCTGCATGCTTAGTTATGAAAGATGTCATGCTGCCAGAATCAATTAAACATCTTAGTTTGTGAAAAGTACCGTTTGAATCAGAAACTTCCACTAAAGCCGTGGCCAAAAGAACATATGATGTTCTATCAGAATTTAAAACACCAGCACCCGAAAAGTTAACAACTGATTTCGATTCAGGATTAGAGTTACCACTAGTGGTAGCAGGTGATACATCATTTTCAGATCTCACTTCTTCCTTCAATTTAAAATGTAATAATGTGTGATGCTTCAATGAACAATGCCGGCAAGTGGATTTGGACCCACAAGACCGAATATCATGCAAACTAGATAAACAGTTGAAACATAAATGAAGTTTTTTAGCGAGGTTGTAGCGTTCAAACGGTTTCATATTGAGAAATGAAGGACATTTGAAATAGAATGGCTGGCTTGACAAATAACGCATTCAAATGGGAATTCTTCGATGAACCGGCTGCGTTTTCAACAAAAAAGTTTTTCATTTTATTTGTCTTGAAGGGCTTTTTATCGACATTGCTAGAATGAACATTGCTAACTGATGGCTTCATATCACATATCATCTCGGAAGCTATACATTCGCGTTCTAAGAATGCAGTAAGATCACTGTACTTAGGAACATCTGATGAACCGTACGCATGTTCGAATCGAGAAACTATTTCGTCGTCTAAACGATCATACAGCATCATCAATAATATAAAGTCCCATTCATTTGTTGGAAAATTCAAGTTTTTCAAAGCACATAAATTTTCCTGAAAAGTATCCAGTAAATTCCTCAAAGCATTCGGAACCCTAGACTTAACCTTTCCGGTACCCTCAATGCGACGCCAATGACATTTTGCAAGCCAACGCTTATTATGATAACGTTTAAATAAAGCATCATACGCGGATTGATAATTTCTACCAATAAATTCATAATGTTGAACTAACTTAAGCGGTTGTCCCTCAAGGGCTGAAACTAAGTAATTAAATTTTTCATCATTGCTCAATGAATCGTTGCTATGTACCAGTGAATTAAACAATCCAATGAATGTTGAAAATTGCGTTACATCGCCTGCGAATCTTTTCAATTCCAATTTTGGTAGTTTAATATTCGTATTAGTTTTCGGTTTGAGATCCAAACCTCCAAAATTTCCCGAACCACCGGCAGTTAAAACATCATAAATGGATTTATTTCATAAAAACAAGCGAAAAATTGTTCTCGAATGTTTTCCTCTCCCTTTAAATCAGCACTTTCCTCCTGAAGCAAAATATCTACAACTATTTTGTGTTCTGAAAGAAATTCATTTCGTATTCTGTCAAGGTCGGAATACCTAGCCTTGAACAAATTCAAAAGACTGTTATCCAATCTTGTCTTTTCTGCGAAATTTAAAAGTGACTCAATCTCACCGATTGCCGTAGTACGATATGCCCTAGCTCGTTTAATTTTCGACATGGTTTCAGAATCAAACAATCAAATGCTGAAGATCGTCCGTTACAGAGCGCGCTTCCAATCTCCTACAATGTATTGAAACGCTGAACGTATGTTCAAAAATAATTATCGGAGCGGACAAAAAACTATCGAGAATAAGAAATGTGTTTCCGAAATATTGGCTGAAACGAAATAATAAATAATGAATTAATTTCGTTTCTCAAATATTCCTCTGCACAAATATGCAAAACTTCAAAAGTAGCGATATTTCAAATAAAGAAATTCGATCCAAAAATCCGGCGTTACCGAATGACCAAAAAATGTTGCGGTAACTCTGAATTTGGAGAGAGAAATGGACTGTATTTATAATAAAAATGAATTAATGAAATTGGTGATCAAAATAAGAAAGAAACAAAAAAAAAAAAACAATGTGCACTAGAAAACTCACCGGGAGGCCTTCTTCCACACACCTGAGAGCTCTCGTGTTGGTGGGAATTTTCCTGCAGCGGAATCTTCTTTCTTCTATCACCAGAAGTCTTTTCTCGTCAAAATAAGACGAGATAAAAATAGGCGTTTTCGAAATAAATCGATCAACAAGCGAAAGTAGCGTTTTATGCGTTTTCTACAATATTCCATAAATTTTCTTGATAACTGATTGAAAATCACACTCACAATGTGTTCACTTGACATCTTGAATCTGCCTTGTAACTGGCGATCTTCGGAGTAGTCCAGTGCACATGACATGAGTATTTGAAAATTATTTAAAATTAAACTATATTTAAAATTACGGCAACAAGTTCAGTGATAAGTCTGTCATATTCACGCCTTTTCGACCTATAGTGCAACAGTGTTGCAAATCAGTTCTAGACATTGTAAAGAAGATACTCAAATCATTTCTGACCTTCAAAAGTCGCGGATCACTCAACATATTTCCAACCTTTTTTCAATATCTATTTTGAACTCTAGGAAAATAATTATTAAATAATATTTCAAATTTACGACAAAAATAACTCCACATATGATCAATTACGTCCCTGTCGAATGAATATAGTGTGCTTCAATTCACTTCAGAAAGTGCACCAATAAATTTCCTTATATTACTTTGACTAAAATTACGGGTGCTTTACGAGTTTTTTCGAACAATTATTAATGGAGTTATGCACATCCAAACTAAACAAGATAGCATTGTGATCAGAGAGATGGGGTTGAAATATTTCCACTCTTCAATATTAGTGAAAACATTGTCCAAACAGAATGAAGAATTGTGAGTAGGATCATGGAATGGAACATGACCTGGGCTCCAAATGCCCGCAAGATATTCAATAAATTTGACAGATATTCAATTGAGGGTTGAGAAAGTCAATGTTTAAATCTCCAATTAGTATAAATCTGTTTTTTCTGTGAGGCTAAAAAAGGTCTCAAAATATAACTTTTTACGAAATTAGGGTGACTGAACCGGTTTTCGGACATATAACTATGTACCTGTATTGAAAACTTAAAAACGAATAATTTGTGCTCGAAACACATCTCATCAGCGTCAATGCTTTCTTTGAAATGTGAAGAATGTATTGGAACGAAAAAAAAACATTAAAACGAATTATTTTTTGATTATGACTCTTCAAAGTCAAAATAGTTATTTTTGTATTAAGTGCGTAAAATGAGTGTTTTTTTCATGGCACATGAGAGTGTCAATTTTCAATTCACTCGAATGTGCCATGAAAACACGAATTTTATACGCACGAAATACAAACAACATTTCTTGTACAACTGTGGATGTGAATTTACATCGTCTGAAATACGTATAATTATTGAAGATAATGCTTCCAGTACAATATTTAAATGAATCCAGTGATCTTTCTGTGTCTTAACTATAGAAACAGTTTGTTGAAACTGTTTGAATCTTTGACATTATTTGCTCGTAGTTGCTTCAATTTCGAATTATTTTAAAGAAGATGGATGTTGAACATGAAAGGTGTAGTGATACCCCCGCAGATATGGCTGAAGAAGCAAAAACAATTGTATCTAATATGTTACTAGCAAAATCAAAGCTAATATATGAGAAAACATATAACCAATTTCGAGAATGGTGCAACAAGAACAACTTAAAAAAGGGTTCTGAAAATGTGCTCATATGCTATTTCGAGGAAAAATCAAAAATTTTGAAACCTTCCACTTTATGGAGCTCTATGTTGAAAAAAACATTGAATGTCAAGGTAAATATTGATATAAGGAATTTTTCAAAAGTAAATTAGTTTCGTCATCAGCATCTCTAAGAAATTTATTGATATCATTCATCGATAACACTTTAGATTTCTTTCCTCGGTATCCGACGCTTTTATTCTTAATGAGCGGGACCAATTTTGAAAAATTCCTTATATCAATATTTTCCTTGACATTCAATGTTTTTTTAACATTGATCTCAATAACGTGGAAGGTTTCAAAATTTTGATTTTTCCTCGAAAAAGCATGTGACCACATTTTCAGAAACCTTTTTTACGTTGTTCTTGTTGCACCATTCTCGAAATTGGTTATATGTTTTCTCATATATTATCTTTGATTTGGCTGGTAACATATTAGATACAATTGTATTTGTTTCTCCAGACATATCTGCGGGGGTATCACTACCACTATCATGTTCAACATCCATCTTCTTTAAAATAATTCGAAATTGAAGCAACTACGAGCAAATACTGTCAAAGATTCAAACAGTTTCAACAAACTGTTTCTATAGTTACGACACAGAAAGATCACTGGATTCATTTAAATATTATACTGGAACCATTATCTTCAATAATTATACGTATTTCAGACGATGTAAATTCACATTCACAGTTGTACAATAGTTATTTTTGTATCTAGTGCGCGAAATGTTACTTTGGTGATCGAGAACTGATTTTTTTAACGAGGCGCGGCCGAGTTAAAAAAAAATAGTCGAGATCACCAAAGTATTTCGCGCATGAGATGCAAACAAAATTTTTTCTACAAACGCTTAGCTTAATATGAAAAAAAATATTGAACTGGTTTGAACTGTTTTTCCAAATGAAGTAATTAGGTATTATAACTATGGGCAATATATTGCAATAATATGTTGAAAGCAACACTCAATGTTAAAGAAAACGTGGATTTCAAGAAATTTACCAAGTTAAAATATAAAAATCCCATATAGTTTACATGCAGTGTGCGAAGTAAGTATTTCGCACATTACTTCGCGCACGGTGTCATAGTAACAAAGGAAATGAAAAAAAGGGTCACTTCGCATATTCTTGCCAATGCGCGAACCTTGTCATTTTTTGACGTTTGTAGAAAAAAAATGTTGTTTGTATTTCGTGCGTGTAAAATTCGTGTTTTCATGGCACATTCGAGTGAATTTTTGGCCTCGACCTGCGGTCTCGGCCAAAATTGACACTCTCATGTGCCATTAAAAAAACACTCATTTTACGCACTTAATACAAAAATAACTATTCTTTCTGATTTTATCGGCACATTACACATAGTCTTTTTCGGCTGCATCGTTGTATGTCAAGTCCGACATATCAGTACATTTGAGGTGATACCACCGAGGGCATTTATCACAGCCTATATTCTTGTTTTCATCTTCTTCAGCATCGCTGATGAGATCTTCACAGAGAGTGCATAGAATATTATTTTTTTTGCTCATCTTCGCATTGTCATTCAGAGTTTCTATTTTATTTTTTTATTTCTTTTGTTTTTTGTTTTTGCACCTTTTTTCTTCCTTGTTTGTTCTTTTCAGATTAGCCTTTTCCAATTTTTCTTTTTTCTCATCATCTTTACGCGTATAATAGTTTCTCCACGCTGCTGATGATATTGCACTCGGTAGTTTTTCTTTCGAGCGACAGCCTTGGGTTTTTTTCGAAGATGCTTCTGGGATTGTCAGATGTTTTTGAAAAGGGTCAGTAGTCACTACCTCATCTTCTTCTTTGTTTCTGCTCTCACCGGTTTCTTTATTTCCAACTATCATATCTTTGGTTTTTCCATTTTTTTTGAGCCATTTCATCCATACTATCACCATTTGTACTATTATTTATTTTATCGTGTAATATCACAGTTGTGTTTTCAGTCTCTAAAATTGTCTCTTTATTTTTTGTGTCAGTTTCTTTATCAGTTTTAGTCTCAATTTCTCTTTACTTTTCTTGTTGGTTTGGTAGTTTATTTTCTTTGTCAATTTCCTTCTTCGTTTCCATTGTAATTTTCAATTAATGTTCCATTTTCTTTGTCACTTTTTATTTCCATGTCAGTTTCTTTACAGTTTTCAGTTTCTCTTTCGTGTTGTCCTTCATTAGCTGATTCGTTTTCATTACATTTTTCTCCCCTGTTTTCTTTTTCATTTATAGTTCCATTCTCATTGTCTGCCAAAGCAACAATTTCGTTTTCACAACAGTCAATTCTTGCAACAATGGGATCTCTTTTTCCTGATGCTATTTTACTCATATCAGCAGATATTTCTTCATTCCGGCTGCCAATATCCTTTTTTTCGGGTACCTTTTTCACTTTAGTAGGTTCAACCAATTCTGAGTTTTCTTTATTTGTCCACGAATTGTTCCCAAACTTCAATAGCATAGTACCATCTTCAGTTTCCGTTACATCAACGGGTAGCAAAGTTACTTGATCGATAGGAATAATACTTCCCAAAGCAATATTCTGCCGAAATAGTTGTTGAAGTGGATGGTTGAATTGTGTCTTTTTCCAAGAGTGATTTTTGGAAGTCGATTTCATTAATTACAATGTTTACATCAACACCGTAAGCGACATCGAAATCATTTACGGTTATTGCTTGTTCAGAGGCACCAGAAAAAAGGGTTTGTTCAAGATTTTTTTCAAGGGTATTTTTGACACATTTTGTGTAGTCTACATTGTCCGGATTAAAAGGATATAAGCCGCATTTACGGAAGACTTTAATAATATGATTTGGCATTTGCGTATTCTGCAGTGTCTCTTCAAATACTTTGCAGAAATTAATCTTTGTGATTATTTGATTTAAATTTTCCAGACGTTTCTGCCAATTTTTAACTGTATTCTTCAACTCTTGCTTCATGGGTTTGAACACGCTCACGTCTGCTGGCTGCAATATATGTGTTGTGTTGGGGGGTAAGGCATATAAAATAATATCGTTTTGTTCGCAAAATTGACTTAACGGGAGAGTCATATGTGATTTATGTCCATCTATTAATAACAAAATCGGTCGTTTTATTTCATTACTTATCAACCATGAGTTGAAATCATTTGAGATGTATTCGAAGAAAACTTCTCCTGTCATTCGCATTCGATACGATTAACCACAAACTTCTTCTCGCCAAGCTGAAATGCTTTGGATTTGATAAGAATGCAGTAGCAATGATAGAATCGTTCCTGATGTTGCGGGTGCAGACAATAAAAATCAACGGTCGATCTTCGTTGCCGAGGCAGATCCTCTCCGGGGTGCCCCAGGGTTCTATTCTCGGTCCACTTCTGTTTTTAATATACACTTCGGACATTTTGAGGGACATGAGCGTATGCATTCCTGAGGCGTATGCAGATGATACCCAGCTTTCTGCCTCTTTTCCCTTGGAAAATTTATGTATAGGGGCTAGTGGTATTAATCGTGATTTGGAGAGGGTTAGATCGGAATCAGAGGCACATAATCTGCATATAAATGCAGAAAAGACGAAAGTGTTAATCTTTTGTCGAGAAAAAAATTGGAAATATTTGAAAGAAAATTTAGTTCTGAGAATGGGAGGTCGGACTTTGGAGATATCTGAGTCGGCTCGAGACTTGGGGGTGGTTCTGGACAGACAGCTGAACTTTTCGGAGCATGTGTCCGGTTTAGTTAAAACTGCATATTACAAACTCAAACTGTTATATGCTTCACGAAGAGTTTTGACTTTCGAATTGAGAAAGGCATTAACGGAGGCTCTGGTACTCTCTCATTTTAATTATTGTGACTCAATATACGGGCCTTGTCTAGACTCATTTTTCAGAAGACGTATTCAGTTAGTCCAGAACTCGTGTTGTAGGTTTATTTTTGGTCTTCGCCGGTTCGACCATGTATCCGATAGGATTAATAGTTTAGGTTGGTTACGTATGGAAAATCGTGTAAAGCTCCATTTAGGATGTTTCACTTTCAAACTTTTAAGATTTCCGGATAATACCTTGAGCAGTAGGCTTATTGCGAGACGATTGGTTCACAATGTGAATGTTAGGCATCGACATAGACTCACGGTACCGCTGCACAGGACGGCCAGGTTTCAGAGAAGTTTTAGTTATAATGCTGTGAAAGTATTCAATTCACTAGATGTCGATATCACGGGTATGAGTGTTTGTCAATATAAACGCAGGCTGAAGTCTTTACTTTTTTCAAGGCAACTTGGTGGCAGCCAGTAGCCTTTTTTTTGTTTTTCTTTTTCTTCTCAACAATGCACTTTGTTATCTTATTTTTTATTTATTTGCTTATCTTAGTTGAGTATGTATGTTTTTTTATTATTCCTCGGGATTGTCTAATGATCTTTGAGCATTATATTTTTGTTACTTTCAGTTTTGTCACACAATAGCAAGAAGAATACGGAGTTAAGTGTAAGAATAGTCTAGGGACTAAACTTCGCTTCGTAGGATTCTTTATCATGTAAAATTGTAATTGTCACATTTCTTTCAATAAAGACGATTTATTATTATTATTATTATTATTATTATTCAACCCGAGTCGGATTTTCCGATAACCCAATTCTGAGGGATATTTGTACAAGAGATTTAGGTGGCCTTATATAAGGAAATACTATCAAAGGGGGACATATTGCTGCTGATGCATTGAACGTTATAAGGACAGTGGTGTTTTCCTTTTCTTTGCTGGACTTAACCACGTACAAATTTTTCCAACCTTTAGTTCCGAGGACTTTGCCAGACTTAGGGCACAAGGAAACCCCTGACTCGTCCCCGTTTATTTTCTGTTAGATAGTTTCGCAATGTGCGGAACCACGATCTTATTGATTCTTCGGTTACCAACGCCCTCGCTTTGTTGATACCCTCTGCCTCCCTTTCTGAAATTTCGGGGTGTCTTTTTAGGAATCCCTTGTACCATCTAATCCCAGGTTCACCGTTAGGAAACGAGTCCGATTTTCCGGCATCAGTTGCAATTTTGGATACAGCTGTCATTAGATCCGATTTTTTAATCGGGAAACCGCATTTGGCTATATTTATAGTCCAGTTGGCAATTTTTTCCTCTCCTTCCACAGTCAGCAATGGTGGCGGACCAGTTTTTTTCTTCTCGGCTGGAGATTTTCCGGTGAATTTATCATGAATGGTGGCTCTAGGGATACCTTTTTGGGGATCGAATATTTATTATTTAGGTATAATTTTTAGTTGCTAGGTAGGTAGGTCGATACATACCATGAAGCCGGCTGGCTTCTCTCAAACTTATTCCATTTTCTCGAATGGCCTGCAGTGCTGCTTGAAGTGAGGCATTAGAGTAAGTACAAAATTTACGTTTTTTTGCCGTAAGAAGGTTTTTGGATTTTTGTGATGTCAAATTTGTTTTCGCCATCTGAAAAAATCAGCCTTTTTAGGTCGGATTAATAATGTAGAAATCGTTTAAGTTTGAATAAAGCGAATCCAGGCGAAAAGCGGTATTTTTCGGACACTTAGAAAAGTAATGGAAATCGCATATAACTTCTGTATGTAATTCTACTACGTCTGAAAAGTACCGTTTTTCGGACACCCAGGAATCGAGTGTTACGTCTACCTCGTGAGCAAGAGAAAAGGCGTCCGAAAACTGGTTACATTATTCCTTATATATAATTGAATAATGGGAGTAATGCGTATACATATTAAACTGGCTCACGTGTAAGACAAAGCTAGATGAAAATTTTACACTAGGTACCGGTTTTCGGACACAATGTCCGAAAACGAGTCTTACTCAGTTTTTGCAGACCAGTTTCCCGGACACCTAATTTCAGAGGTTAAAACTCCAACAAAGTACGATTTTCATGCAGAAAATAGAAGCTTATCATAATTCAATCATGGAATATTAGAGAAGAGGTAAAGAAAAACTCTTTCACAATATTTACTTACTATTTCCCACAGCACTTACCACTACACTTTTCCTTCAACGAGTTGTAAACCGGCACACGCGATGAACCTCGGCCATCTTTGAATTTATTTTCTTTCTTTTTCTATCACCAATATCTGCGACAAGACTGCAGTTAAGAGGGGGATAACGTATGCAACGCGTGAAAAGTTGCGAAAGGTAAAATAGACAGAGGTTTTCTTATTTTATTCCTTTTTTGTTGAAAGTGTCCGACAAGCGGTACTGTCCGGCAAACCGGTTCAACCACCCTACTTTTTTCCTGTCAAAAAGTGAGTGTCTATATATCCGGAAAAAAAAGTACAAACTTTTTTCCCGTGGAAAAAAAGTAATTTCGTGAAAAGTTATATTTCCTTCACTTTTGAATGGTCATTATTCCTGTCACAGAAAAAAAATATTAGATTTTAGCTCTAGGTTTTTTGTTTCCTTTCGCATCGCGTCAGGAGACGAGCTAAAATCTAATACTTTTTGCCCTTGTATAATAAATAACTATTTTTTTCACCCTAGTGTGAAGGTCAAGCAAGAATAAGTCAACGTCACTTAGAGTAGGATTTGATCTATACAGGGTGTTACATAATAGTATGTCACAACTTGAGATGAATCTACGTATAATTTCAAGAAAAAAAGTCCATATAAACATGGGCATTGTTTAAGGACAACAATGACATGGGTCAGCAAAAGCTTTGTTACAGATCTACAGGGTGTTGAAATTTCCAAAAAAAAGGGTTTTTTTTTCTCATAACTCCTGCATTTTTTGAGATATTAAGTCCAAATTTGGAATGCGAGGTATTTTCAACAGTCTACACCATTGCACGTCCTGAATCTCAACTAGAATCTACAGGGTGTTCTCTTTTCCGGAGCCAACTCTCCTTTTTACCTCCCAAACTTTTTTGCGGTACGCCACTGGTCAACGTGAAATCAATTTTTGATATCTTCTTTCAATATAAAACTGTTTTGACTCTAGTAATTTTTTCGTATCTCTAACCGTTTTCGAGTAAAAAATTATTGAATGAATGTATGTTATTCGCTAAATAAAAAAAAAAAATAGAAATACTCGATAATAAGTATGCCCAAAATTTGCTTTTATTTTAATAGCTCGTCTTCTGAGACTCAACTTAAGCTTATTCAATATCAACATACAATCGTTCAATAATTTTTTACTCGAAAACGGTTTGAGATACGAAAAAGTTACAGGAGTCAAAAAAGTTTTTAAATAGGGATGTTGACTACTTTTTGAAATTTATTTCATTTTAAAGATAAACCCTATACAAACACGAAAAAATTAATTTTTTCTTGAAAATATAATAATTGACAATAAAAAATACGTAAATGAAAAGACAATTCGAAATTCCCGCAGAAATGCTCAATTTTGTCACGTTATGATGATTACGTCAATATCCAATAAACAAACTATGACTTCTGTCAAAGCGAACTGATTTTGCCTGATTCCTTGTGAACATGTTCAAGCTTTCAAAATGAATACGTCGGTCTATAAATGCTGTATAAGGTGTTTCTTCTATTTGTAATAATGAATATGAGTTAAAAGTTTGATACTTATATACAAAGACAATTTCACGTTTCTAAGCTCCGCTGCACAAAAATCCTTGTTTTCAGCAAAGAAACTTGCGACCATCAGGGAATCAATAATAGTACGTTTGAATTTGAATTGAGTCGATGGTTTATGATGTCAAAAATTAACTGAAAATTGCACAGAAATGATGGCATTTCAATAATCAAGGTGATTGGAGTTTTGTGAAACGCGGCCTTATGAATGTATTTTGTTGATCTGAGCACAGAACATTCGAATTTGCAACGAAAATACTGGAAAGTGACGTCAACTACCTCTGATTGGCGTTCGCAGTCACGTGATAGTTGATAATAAATAACATAATTTAAATCAGCTTTATTTAATTTAAGGAGAATAATACGATCACTAAAATGTTTTTTTAGGATTGCAAAAACTTCCTTGTTTGAGGAAACCTCAATTTATATGAATTCGTAACATGAGTCAACATCCCTATCATTGTTTAAGGACAAACAATGTCCCTATTGAACGAGGCAAAAGGTTTGAGAGGGAAAAAAGAGACATGACTCCGAAAAAGAAAACATCCTGTAGATTCTTGTTAAGATTCAGGACGTGCAATGATGAAGACTGTTGAAAATAGCTCGCGTTCTAAATTCTGACTGAATATCTTAAAACTGCAGGAGTTATGAAGAGATTTTTGGAAATTTCAAAAACAACAAGCTCCGTAACGAAGCTTACACGGATCCATGTTTATATAAACTTTTTTTCTTAGAATTACATGTAGATTCTGTTATATATATATACACTAAAATGGTTATATATATTATATTGAGATATGATTCTATGTTTTCACTTGTGTATTTTCTATGGTTTAATATATCATGTGATATAACCTAAAAAGTAGTAGTATCAGAGACAACAGAGACGGATATCTCCCTCGCTAAATTTGTCCGAATTTAAAGATATTTTTTTTTCCTTTTCTGTACCATGAAAATCGTATAAGGCTGTCCTTGTTACAGATTTTTTCAGGCACCGCTAGAGGCGCTGCTTACTGTTATTCTTTATGTTGCCAAGCCTTATTAAAAGCACTAAGCGCCCAGGATAAAAGAAAACAACTGTCTCTTTCTCTATGCTAAAATTTCACATCTGTGATCTCTCTCGTGGCTTATGTCTTTTCTATTCTGATGTCATCGTGGCAACATTCCCATTTCATCGCACGTGTTCCACAGAGTTTGTTTACATCGTCAAAAGAAATTCTTTTTAAATATGGTTTCCAAGTGTTTAATTTGTGGTGCTTCAAAGGATGAAGTTTCAAAATTGCATTATTTTCCATGTAATGTACAAAAGTAAGTTGAAAAATCAAATCAATTTATGGGCATTAAATACTAATAATTACTATTTCTGTAGATCAAAACTTTGGCAGGAGTCCTTAGGTATGAAACCTATTGACAAGTGTTTGAGGATTTGCTCGAATCATTTCTCCACGGACATATATATGAACACGGTGGATTACAAGTTGAGAGTTGACGCAATTCCGACTCGTTTTTTCAATATCGCACTTGACGCACTTCATTCAACCTCCATATTTCTTGTTCAAAAACAAGGAAATATTTACAATGTATGATCCACCCCATCTTTTGAAAAGAACATATTCCCTATTCAGGAAGTATGATGTTGCAATAAATGTTCGAATAGGAGAAACGCAAACTACCATGGAGGCCAAATTCTCAGATGTAGTTCGGGCCTACGAACATGACAAGGCAAGTATTTATCCCACCAGGTCTCTGTTCAAACTGAAGGATCATTTCTTCAACCCAATCATGAATTATGCCATGAAGGTCCATATTCCTGCCCAAGTCATGAGCTACACCACATCAGCCTATTTATATTCCTTGATCCGAGAGGGTAAGTTTCATTTGATTTTCTCCAAGTTTCATAAAACAGCTCTTCATTGTTTTTTAATCAATCGATTCATGTGGTAATTGTTAGGTTTTTGTGGAATAATAAGCAATAAGCTTCAAAATAGCATTTGGTTTATTCTTTATTCACAAGATGATACAACGTACAACAATATCTTGACGATGATTCAGCAACGACTTCTTCAAAAAGGTGAATGCACAGAGCTGAGTTGACAACGACATTAGTTCTGCACATGCGCACTTAATAGTTACAAATATGAACTACGAACATTTGAACTATCATAGAAACAGGTTTGTTATCTTAACACCCGCCCTCAAACCTGTGAAACACTAACATAATATTATTAATATAATCCAAGTAAATTAACAAATTTTTGAAATTTTTCATTGCTTAAAGATTTCGTAAATATATCAGCAATCTGATCATTTGTGCAAATATAATCTACATCAATAATTCCTTTATTAACTAAATCTAATATGAAGAGTATTTTTACTTCGATGTGCTTGCATCTTTTGTTATTTTCAAAATAACAGTTTTATTGTACTTTGATTGTCTTCAAATAATTTAAACGGTAAATTACAATCAATATGCAAATCACACAAGAGATTCTTTACATGTAAAAGTTCACAAGAAGCAGAACAAACTGCAACGAATTGATTCTGTACTGGATAGTGATACTACCGATTGTTTCTTAGAACTCCAAGAAATAGTATTTCCAAACACTTTGAAACAGTAACCAGAAGTAGACTTTCTATCGTGACAGTCATTCGCCCAGTCTGCGTCTGAATAACCAACTAAACAATCATCAATCATACGGTGAAAACTGAAAATTAAGTTTATAATTGATAGTTGATTTAAGATATTTCAACACTCTTAATAGATGCTTGAAATGTTCATCTGTTGCACAGTCTTGATACCTGCCAAAGAAGCTTACAGCAATATCGGGTCTGGAACCCATCATAATGTACATCAATGAGCCCAAGAGCTCTTTATAAGGCAATCTAGTTTTCAATTGTTCATTACCTTTTTCCAACTTTAAATTAGATTCAATTGGTGTTTTAAAGTTTTTTACAATTATCAAGATTGAATTTCTTTATCAAGTTTGCAATAGACGTACATTGATCAAGAGTTATTATTCCTTTTTCAAAATTCCTACAAATTCTTATACCTAAGAAGTTTTTCACTTCATTTAAAACATTCATTTTGAATTCTTGGCATAATTTCAATTTAAAGTTCAACAAGAATACTTTATCATTACAAAAGATCAATATGTCATCTACATACAATAATAGATAACATTTTATATTTTGATCGAGAAAGGTATAGAGACAGAAATCTGCTTTAGATTGGCTAAAGTTTAAACTGAATATAAATTCATTGAACCTTTTGTTCCATAGTTTGGGTGCCTGTTTCAGCCCATAAATTGACCTTTTCAGGAGACATACTTTATTATCATTTTCTTTTAATTTCAATCCCTCTGGAACATTCATAAAAATTTCCTCTTCCAGATGACCATTCAAGAAAGCATTTTTAACGTCCAACTGTTCCATAAACAATTCATATTTATTGGTTATTGATAACAGCAACCTCAGCGTTGAGAGCTTAGCCACAGGGGAACGTAATTGCGAAATAATGTCAGATTCGTTTTGTTCGAACCCTCGAGCCACCAACCTAGCCTTATAAATAGGTTTATTATTATTACCCTCTTTTATTCGAAAAACCCACCTGTTGCTCAAAATTATTTCATTGTCAGGTTTATCGACGAGAATCCATGTGTCATTCTCCTCCAGAGCAGCTAGTTCGTCTGCAATAGCTTTTTCCCATAAATTCCAGTCAACAGTATTTTGTGCATCGGAGTAGGATGATGGAACATCCGATACATTTGCTAGTAAAGCGAAATATCCATAATCAACCTCATAATCTTCAAACTTTTGAGGAAGTTTAACATTTCTCCTTGGCCTTTGTCCATCCATTATTGTTTGCGAGTTTTCAGCTGTATTGTTATCAGCTTCCAACACTTCATCGCCTTCAATTTCTACATTTTCCCTTTGTGTGTAATTCTGCAGGTCATCATCTTCATGTGAATAGTTATTGACTTTTTCATTTGATTCTTCACAGAAATTATTCTCATGAAATACCACATTCCTGCTATGAATTACCTTTTTCATATTTTCTTGCCAAAGTTTATAGCCATTTTCTGTATAACCTATAAACCTGCATCTTATGGCCTTGTCATCCAGCTTACTTCTTAATGAATCAGGTATTCTGGCATATGAAACACAACCAAAAACTTTCATATTTGAGACATTAGGTTTATTACCTGACCATAATTCATAAGGTGTCTTATTTTTGACCAAACATGACTGTGTCCTATTTGTAATATATGCTGCTGTGAGCACTGCTTCCTCCCAAAATTCCTTGGACATTTTAGATTGCATTATCATACATCGTGCCATATTCATTAGTGTCTGATTCATTCTCTCAGCTACACCATTCAACTGAGGAGTGTATGGAGGAGTAAACTGATTCGAATACCCTTTTCAGAACAAAAATTTTGAAATAGATTTGACTTATATTCACCACCATTGTCGCAGTTTAGTCTAGCCACCTTTCTTTCACAAAGAGCGGTTACCTTTGCCTCATAATGTCTGAAACATTCATATACCTCACTTTTATGTTTAATCACATACACCATCACAAAACGAGAAAAATCATCTACGAAAGTTACAAAGTAATTGTTTCCATTATGTGACATAGGCTTTATTGGTCCACATACATCTGTATGGATGACTTCCAAAACTCTTCGAGACCTGATAATCTTCGACTGATATGGAAGACATTTTAATTTTGATTTTAAACAAACTTCACAACAATTTTTCCTTATATTTGCCATCAATATTCAGTCCGTTAACTAATTTTAAATTGTTCAATTTAGACAATGCTCCAAAATTTAAATGACCGAAACGCTTATGCCAAATTTCATCATTCGAGTTCAAACATAAATTCGCACTTCCTGCACGATTTGAGATTTTAAAACTTAATTTATATAAATTATTCTCTCGACTTCCTATAGCAAAGCAAATTCCATTTCTTTCAATACTAATTTGTCCATTAAAACATATTACCTTAAATCCAGCTCTTTCAATACAAGAAATAGATAGCAAATTTGCCCTGAGGCCTGGCACAAACATTACATTTTTTAATAGTTATATTAATTGGCTTATTTCCAACAATAGATATCAACTCGACATTTCCTTCACTAAGAGCCAGCATTGATTTCCCTTTTCAGCTAACCTTATACATTTAGGTTCTTCATATACCGAAGGATTGATTAAAAGGTTTTTATTACTCGTATAATGATTAGTGGCACCTGAGTCTGCGTACCACTCGACAGATTCATTCGATACAACAACTGATGAAGCACAAAATGCCACATCTGATTCAGATTTACTAGATGCATCAGTTGAACTACTATTTTCAATTTTACTCTCAGAAAAATTAGCACTTCTATGCTGTGTGTTCTTAAAACAATCCTTCGATCTATGGCCTAGTTTATTACATGTAAAGCATTTTACACCACACATTTTCTTGAATGCCCTAATTTACCACACTTATAACATTTCATTGAATTTGTTTGTGAAACAAAATAAGAATTATCTTTTATCAATTTCCCTCCATTGATGCTTTTATTTGTATTGAATTCTAACAACCTGTTCTTGACAAACTCTAATTTTAAATCTTCTTCTGCTAAAGTTCTTATCGCAGTAACAACTGCCTCAAATTCTACAGGCATAGATAACAATAGAAAACATGCCATGTCTGACTCCTGAAACTTGCTTCCTAAGTTTTTGAGTTCTCTGAATATTTTATCAATTTTTGCAAAGTGATCTTGAAGGGAATTTTTAACATCATACTTAAGGCGAACAAGTTCATCAAGTAGATAAAACTTCGAGCATGTACTCACTTTGGCGAATATACTTTCCAATTTTCCTATCATTTCCTTTGCACTTTCCAGATCCTTCACGTATTCCAGGTGCGAGTCTGCCATGCTTTGGATTACCACCATTACCGCTTTATTGTTTCTCTTCTTCCAAGATGCATCTTTCTTATCTTCAGCAATATCTTCCAAACATCCGCTACTTCCAATGCTCTCAAAACAGATATCATCCTGAATTTCCAATTGTCGAACCCATGGCCAGAGAATGGAACGATCCCATGCTTATTTTCGACGCCACCATTTGAACTGGACTCCATCTTGATTCCTCGTTTAGCTTCACCTTTTCTTATACGTGCCCAATCCAATACTTTTATCACAAAAATGCCAAACACTATTTATTCTTCTGGCTCATAACCTTTGTTAGGTTTTTTTGGAATAATAAGCAATAAGCTTCAAAATAGCATTTGGTTTATTCTTTATTCACAAGATGATACAACGTACAACAATATCTTGACGATGATTCAGCAACGACTTCTTCAAAAAGGTGAATGCACAGAGCTGAGTTGACAACGACATTAGTTCTGCACATGCGCACTTAATAGTTACAAATATGAACTACGAACATTTGAACTATCATAGAAACAGGTTTGTTATCTTAACAGTAATATCTGTTCATTCTTCCAAATTTTTAGCCTTAATCTTGTGAGCAATCCGTATTATTCAATGGGTTTCAGTAACATTCGATTTCATTACTTATCACTTTGACACTCATTGATACATCTAAAGGGCCCCACTCACTTCGTTCTTAACCGCCGTTTTTACCCGACGGTTAAAAACGTCAAGAGAGTCGGTAAAGTCTGTAACGTCGGGTAAGTGCGCCGTTTTTAGCCCATACACTTCGTTTTTGCGGCAGTTTTACCAGACCGTTTTTTAACCGTCGGGTAAAAACGGCGGAGAAGAACGAAGTGAGTGGGGCCCATAACAAGAATAATTGTCAAATTTGAAGTTCGAAATAGTTCTCACAGCATAACTATTTCTCTGAACCATTGAGAAAAATGAATAGTGAAAATCTTTTATTACACTCATACAATCATTTTGTTATATGATTGCAGCAGCTCCATATTCTACATACTGTGAACGCTAATAAATTACTGTTTGTTTATAGGAACCATGGACCAAGACGCAATTGGTACAGCTGAATTTGTGCTTAATGTTGACGAGTTGTTCGATAGCTTCAATGGAATTTCCGACCAATATCCTTTACATAAGTGTTTAAGAAGGAGCAAATATTTTTTTATCAATTCTAATTTTTTATATTTTCCTCATAAATTTTTATTTATTATTCGTCATAAACAAACTCCGCCTGCATGATCGTGGGTGAATTGAGTAGCTCAACGGTCATGTTGCCGGTCCCAAGCCCGGAGAAAGGAGGAGGGTTGTTAGGTTAGGTTAGCTACCTGCCTGACGTAAAACAGAGTACAAGCTCACAGACCCGATATAACTCGCCTCGGAATAGGACTGATACACTGATGACGACCCACGCTAGAAAACGGATAACGAGTTGGAAAAGAAAAAACATTACCAGGATAGCCTCTTGGAAAGTTAAATCCTTCAATAATAAAGAACAAGAAATTGTGCAAGAACTTCAAAATCAGAAAGTAGACATTGCTGCACTCCAAGAAACGAAGAAGAAGGGCAAAGGCCAAAGAGTACACGGTGACTATGTTGTGGTATATAGTGGCGTTGAAAAGAGCGAACGAGCTAAGGAGGGTGTAGCCATTGCCTTGCATAAGAAATACATCAATCAGATCGAAAGCTGTCAATACATATCATCACGAATTGTCCCAAGTTGGTGACGGATTCGTCCCCACTAAATATCTTATCCATTTATGCACCAGACGATAATAAAACGAAGCAAAAACGGGAAGACTTCTACAAAAAACTTGAAAGTATCGTTGAATCATTACCTCCAAGGAACGAATTGTAATGTTGGGGGACTTCAATGCTCGTATTGGTCAGCACCGATCACACGGCATAATGCAGAGATTCAATGAGCAAACGGTGAATGACAACGGAAAACTCATGATAGACTTCTGCTCCCTAAATGGATTCAGGATTACCAACACATTTTTTCAGCCATAAAGAACAGCAGAAGTTCACTTTCGGGAACACACGGGGTCAACGTTCAGCCATTGATTATATCTTAACTAACAGATATACAGGGTGGCCGGACGATTGACGTCAATAAAAAACAGGTTCCTCATGTCATGGGGTATTCGAATCACCCCCATGTATGTTATACGATTTTCCACGGTTTCCGAGTTATGATTTTTTTTATGAAATCTGAGAATTTTCAACTTGAACATCTTCGAAAAATTTTTAAAGAAAAGTAAAAGACTTTTATGATATTTTTTTGTTGTAAATAGATCGCCATGAATTGTACTTTTATACATAAAATAACCAGCATCGTAACTTTGATAAAATTATGGAAATGTTGGTCTCAAGTGAGAAAGTTACGTATTTTGGATCATGATCTAAATTTTCAAATTTGAATTAAAATGTAAACAGGTTACTTCATGGTTTCTTAGTAGGCTTAAAAACTGCGCTCATCACTCAGCTTTCAGAATCATTAATAAAAAATGGTACTCAACAGTCTACTACTTTGCTAGAATTAGCCTTCAAAGTCAGCGAGGTGGAAAAAATCAAAGAACTAGACGATTACTCAAAATTTATTTTTTGCCATTTTGAGATTTCTCTGATCCAGCTATGATAGAAAATGCTGAAAATTAATAAAAATTAGCTTTATAAGAAAAGTTTTAGATAAGAAAAAGAAAAAGGTTTGGCAAATCATGTAGATAAAAAGAAATTTATTTATAAAATTTACAATAGGTTTTCAAAGTGGCCACCTCCAGCCTCAATACACATTCTACACCTTCGCAAAAAATTTTCTTTCAATCGCATAAAACCTGCCCTGTTTTCTCTTAGGACACGTTCGGCTTCTCTTATCTTCTGTCGCAGTTCGTCTTCATTAGAACATTCTCGGGCGTGAACTATTTCTTTGAAATAACCCCAAACGAAAAATCGATGGATTAAGGTCAGGTGAGCGTGGGGGCCACTTGATAGGTCCGCTTCGTCCGATCCATCTGTTAGGGTATCGTTCATTTAAGTGATTACGGACTTGCGTTGCGTAGTGACACGGGGCGCCGTCGTTTTGGAATACAATAGTTCGACGAAGCTGAAGACTCACATCTTTCCAGGAGCAAAGGAAGTTCATGCTCGAGAAAATTTTTGTATGTTTCTCTCATCAAGTCTGGACGGCAATTCAAATGGACCAATTAGTTCGCCATTGAGGACACCAGACCACATGTTAACGCTAAAACGATGTTGGAATTTTGATGCTCTCACTTCATGAGGATTTTCAATCGTCCACGTGTGGTAGTTGTGAATATTAAAGACTCCACATCGCTCAAATCGTGACTCATCTGTCCACAAAATTTTATTAAAATAGCCAGGATCTTCTCTTTCTTTTTTATTCATGGTTCGGCAAAATTCAACGCGCAATTGGTGGTCTGCGGGCAGTAAAGCTTGGACTCGTTGAATGTGAAATGCATGATATCCTTCTCGTGCACTATCTCTTGTATAGATGTTCTTGGGATGTCCAGAGTATGAGCCAATCTTCTCGTACTGGTTGATGGATTACGCTGACCTCTTCGAGCACCCTTTCCCTGCGATCCGGATCAACTGTAGAGAGTCCTTCACCACGACCACCACGTTGACCAGGAATGCGGCCTGCCATTAAGGTTTGGTGAGTGTTGATAAAAACACGATGGTCTGGATA